>JAPUBX010004053.1:75033-160033 GCA_028672205.1 Proteocephalus fallax | reverse complement strand
TAGGCTGCGAGTTGTGTTGATCCCGAGCCCGGCTATCTGCGCAATTTTATTTTTACGGCGCATCTCCTAAGACCTCCTAAGATGGCGTATGCGACCAGCAACCATGGAACAAACGAGTTCGTTTAGTTGGTTTGTAAAAGGGATCCATGTAATGCAATCCCCATTACTAATTTTTCTATTCTTGATATCGCAATAGATATTCAAACGCTAAAAGTGATCCTAAATTTCTCCAATGATGCCGACGAATTTAAATTGTTTTGGGATTTAGTTTTAATTAAAGCCGTCGCTCTTGTCAGAGAAGAAACAGCCCTGAAGGTGTGCATCTGTTGCCTTCGCAGATGACTGAAGAGGCTTCATTATTCCACGTCCGTTGCTTATTGCACAGACCTGCTGATTGGATGCTACTGCTGTCAAAAAGATTCTTCATCGGGATTTACTTAATATCGATTTTTCTCATATTACAACCATTAAAACACCCAGTAAGCGACGCCATTCTGCCATTCTCGGCTATTGTTCCACATGTTTAGTTTCACGAGGAAACATAAAGTCCAGGATTCAGAGACGCTTTTATTAGGCAGTAGTATGGTTTCTTTTTCGTTTTTATATAATTCAGAAATTTTTCGTCCTCGTGGCCGTAATAAAGTTTTTTGCAACTGCTTTTATTTTTCGAACCGTTAGCTCTTATTTAAAAATATATACGACATCAATATATATGCAACCCAAATTTCATTTCGAAATTTTGTAGACCCCCAGTGTAGCCAATGTGTGAACTCATTTTCGTACATCGCCGCCAGACATACGACTTCTCCCACCAACAATGCTGCCTGTGATATCTGTGAGATCCAACCATACACCCTCCCAAAAGCATTTAATTCGCTTGAATCCCGAGAACACCAGCAACATCAAGTTAAGTTCAATAATTTAAAAGCATTTAAAAACTCATCGTTGTGTCTCTAATAATATGGAGCTGTTTTACTTTTGTGTACTGGATGATTTCTAGGATCAAATGAAATAAGCTCGCTCGAAAAGTCTAATTTCGTTGCGCCGTCCAGGAAATCGATACTGATAACGTATTGAGGCTGAAATTGTCAAAGCTGTGGTGCAACTAAAAAGACATCAATTTTAGCCAAAATCTGCCATTCACTTATTTCATGCATGTGTCTGGTACACGTATACCGCTGCAAATTACTTCCTAACGATTGCTTTGCAGTCGCCAGAATCCACGAAACACAAGTAAAGTTCTCAATGATGCCTCAGAAGCCTGCTGTTGGCGCGGAAGCCATTGGCGGTGTGTCCTTAGACTCCACCGCTCTGTACTAAACATATTCTGCTTTGTGTACCAACACAGTCTCACGCCCCCTGTTGCTCTTGCCGTATAGTATTTTTCTCAGCTCAGGTGCTTAGAAGCAATTCGCTTGGATCCAAATAAACGTTATACGCGTTGATTCCGATATTTACTCATGCTTTTGTGATAAAATGACACAAATGAAAAACAGCAACCTGATATTGAGGTTCAAAATCGGTATATGCTTACATGGATATGAGTAGTTCTAGCAAAAATGTATTTTGGAATTGCAAACAAAAAGATGATGGTAGGAACATAATTAGTTAAGAATCAGTCGTCTCTAGCGATCTAATCGGATGAATATCATGTTTTTCTAGCAAGATTAGGTTTGTTTAGTGTGAACTAACTAAGTCGATGTGGGTAGATAATGAAAACCCTTCCTTGTAGACTCGAGGGTGCGCAATACTAGAGTGATGAGGGAGGCTGTGACTTCCATTCACAACACCGCAGTGTCGACGTCGAAAAGGTATCTGAAAGTACTGAAGGTGGCTTTACTCAACGAACCTGCTCCATCCTGTCGAGGGGAGAAACAACAGTGGTAAGCAATATTAAATACTATTAATATATAGATCGACTACTTCTGCAGATCTTGTTTTAGATGCTTGCGCCTGGGTCTCAATGGGTGATGATTCGATTGTCGAAAATGCCGGCCGTTGTGTTCGTGTGCATCTTATATGCGTCTTGTCTATCGGTCGCTTTGGATGTCGTGTAGAGGCACTGCGATTGGTCGCGTGAATCAATCCTATGTTAGGGCAAAATGCAAACCGATATTGGTGAATACTGTCTGCGGTGTCTGTAGCAGAAAGCGCATTCAATGGCCGCAGGTCATACTGTCAGGTCAGGCCATTGGATCACGTACGTGCGCATAATGCAGCCAACGTTATATCCAGGCTGTGGACAGCAATCCTGTGGGTTTAACGCCAGCGGAAACAGTCGAGTTTCGACGTGACGCCTATCCACCGTATGCTCACTCCAAGGAGAACGATTCAAACGATCAGAAGTCAGCGTATTGCGGCACGAGTGCGTAGATGAAAAGATTTCCAATTCCTTTGTAGCCCTGGAAGGTGACGCAGTGTCAATTTACACAATAGTCTGACCATGGAGTGCCTATCCTAGTTGATTTCTACGAACTCGCCGGAAAGCACATTGATTTAAGAAAGGAATGCCCCTTGTCATTCCAATTCGGCCCACCGTTATTTACTGCAGGTGCGTCGTCCGTCTTTGTTTTGGCGACCTTCAAATCGAATCTACTTGTAGTATTTCAGTAGAAGAGTGGAGTGTGGGCAAAAACGTAGCCACTGCGTCAAGAGTGCTTCTATTTGATTTATAAGCAAACTGGGACGGTTCATCGGCAGTTTTCAGCGTGTTATCCAATTTAGAGAGAAGATGCTGCTCAGTCACATTCAACCACACAGATGAGTTGGTGATGGTTCTATACTTCACAGGTCCAGCGAAACCATTGGCCGCTTTCGGAATAGGTGTTATAGCAACATCTCTAGGGCACCATTTGGTAAATATGAGCGAAGGGTTCACGTCAATCTATTCGATTTTTCCAGAGGCTAGCGGGATTCGATGTTAAAAACAGCTGATCTACAAAAATCTTATTAATTCGATAAACCAAATGTCATTTCCCAGTCGGAATGAGAACTAGGAAAATCGGATTAGTAAATAGCAACCTGTATTCCGCCAGAGGGTGTCCCTAAACATCAGTCAACTCTATGAATAAGGCGACTTAAATTGTGCGAGATACCTTTTCTTAGGAAGGAAGATTAGTAGAAAGTGCACGCATCGTATTAGTGCACTTACGAAAGAGGATATAATAAGGAAAGCGATAGACTAAGAAGTTGGAACACAATAGGAGCTTTGGGCGAAAATGGGAAGGGTCCTTATAACGGGTAACTACCCAACTGGTCCATAGTGTGGGAGAAGGGAGTATGTCGCTGTAGGATGTGTGAAGGGTTGGGAGAGCGAAAGGCATCCTGTATGACGAGAGAAAGTGAGTTGCCTCTCTTTGAGTGAACCAGAGGGTCGTTAATACCATCAGATCGAACGCCGTTCCATGGATGCCGTCTTCGGCAAATGTCGTCGCCTTTGTTTCTTAGTTCGCCGGTTCAGGAGACTCGGTTTAAGCTCTGGTCGCATAAAAACCTTTGTCCATGCGTGTATAATTCCACTTATTATATATTGTTCACACAGTAATTTTCCTCCGCTGTAAATTGCCGGACTTTTTAACACTTCAGAGGCTTTTTAAAATAATCTCATTTTCTAGTGGTCTGCCTATTCTCTCCATTCAAGAAATCATCGTTCCACGCCACTTCAATAGTTGTTAACAACACGCTGCTCGCATTTTAAGTGACCCCTCCCATCCCCTCTATTCAAGTTTATCTGAATGTAAATCTCGTCGACCAATGCGTAGACTATACCGTTCAATACCAACAAGAACGTAGGCATACCACAATTCGGCCATTCCTTATTTGTCCCGGTTTTTAGTTTCAACGGACCAGGTGAAGCAGGAACTAAAAGACAATTTTCACATCTAATACTTGTTAAACTGCCTCTTTAAACTGCTGAAAGTTTTGGACCACGTGATCTCAATAAAGCAACTGCAATTATTATTATTATATGGCTTTTAATACATCTCCAATCGGTAATTACTTGTTCTTCTATTATCTAATTTAATTAAGATATAATCTTTTTCTTTATTTCTACTTTTAACATCATGATTCGTTATTTCTTTTTGAAAAAAACAGAATCAGTATAATTTTGGCGAATCCAAACACTGATTTCACCAGATACGTATTTTTACTACAAAACCAATATAACCTGACTGATCACAATATTCTGGAATTTTCTGTCATCGCTCGGTACTTGTGTTTTTTAGCCTAAATAAATTTAATCGCTAATTATTTAAATAATTTTGCTGCTTACACTTAGTTATCCTACTTTTATATATATTTATTTGCTGTTTTAATTGTACATTTCTTACTCACTCTTTAATTCCAGGTCACGCAAAGATGAACTTCTTCGGTAGACTGCCATATATGAAGGGATTTCGGATCCAAACTTTGATGCTTCGCGATTTCAAGACGTCCTCAGAATCATTGCGAGCATCTATGCGTGGTCGTATTGATCGAATGCGCGCTCAGGCTGATCGTCGAATGCCTTTCACAAAAAACCAGACCATCTGTAAGTCACTGGATAAGTTTTGGTAAAAAATACTTAGGATCTAATGTATACAACAACTGCCAATGGAATTTTCGGCGGTGATGGTGTAAAGGTAGTTAGTTGAGTCGGGGCAATCGCCCGTGGATTCATGCTCGTCGTCTTTGCTTGACGATCGACCATTATAATGGCGAGTGTAGCGGTCACCTCACGCAATTGTGCGGCGACGTCTTCTTCTGCGTCCACCTGCGTAGATGATATCGGCCCATCTTAATATTTCGGGGTTGTTTCGTTCTTTTTATCATTATATAATGGCTAAGAAACGCGGTGGATTTTTAAACCCGCCTAAATCAATACGTTTAAATTAAAGCCTATGGCTCAATTAGGATTAAGATTGTTATGCGTCGCATTGTTCGTTGGTGCGACTGCTCAATTGAACTGCTCATACTTCGAGGTGTTTAGAAACATGCGCTATAGATTTCCTAAATCGGACAACAAAGGGAGTCGCCTACAGACTCGGCACTGACACCGACTACGTGACTTCGTGACCTTAAGAAAACGCACATTGTGATCATTATCTACGTTTTGGGTCTTAAACTTTTTTGTAATTACTTCTTTCCCACTACTCGTGGCACATTGACCTGCATGACGGAAGGTTTTAGGTGCGCTACCTGTATAGTCCCCAGAATCTTCATGCCAATTCCCATGAAGCCGCGCAAACTTTGGAAGGGCTGCTTGTAGGAGCGCCTGGGGTTCGTTGTCAAACCGTTAGCTTCGTCCATATCGTGCTGTGTGTCTATTGCTTATAAATCTTGCTATTATTTTATACGAGTTTTGGAGCAATTGATCCATCATTGAGTGTCACAGAATTTTACAATTGAATTATTATTACGACTTTATTGGCGTTTTTACAAAGTCTGCGAGTCCTCCAAGTGGCTACTTTCGTGGGCTTGTTCTATGAACATTGTAGATAAAACGTCGTCTTACTATCTTCGGGATTTCAGGTACCTCAAAATGATTAGAGCAGTGTTGTCTTCCGACAACCTCTACTTGCTACAAGTTAATGTCTGTATATCTGATGTCGAGGTGTGTTAATTTCAAGTTTTCTCCCGCCCTAACCATCTTCCCAGTGCATTAGAGTGGTTATGGGACATGGAGCACTTAGAGCTACAGCGTGTCTATGGGGTGCGTCGCTTGAAACAGGAGTTGATCTCTTCTCACCTGGCTTCTTCCTATCCCCGAGCGTGGGTGGATACCATTCGCGGCTCATCCTCTGGTAGGAGCTAGCCGCAGCAAAGGTGAAGTATAACATTTGTGTCGTTATCTCTCCTCCACTCCACAGCGCTCGACGCAGGTCGCGCCGCTCTCCTCGGTGGCGCCGCTCTGGGCCTCGGTGGTCTCTGTCTCTACGGCGTCTACGGCAGCGCCGGAGCCGAAAGACTCTCCGCTCTCGATAGGGCGGCCATCTGGCCGGACTACGTTCGCCACCGCGTCCACTCCGTCTACGCCTATCTGGCTGGCGGTGCAGTCGTCGCCGGCTCCTCCGCTGTCGCACTTTGCCGGTCGCCCGCCTTCATCCGCGTCATGGCTGGCGGTGGGATGCTGGCTCCGCTGGCCATGTTGGCCGTTTCCATTGGAACCGGTGTTGTCTGCCAGGTGCGTTGTTGCCTCTTGCTTGGCACGGCCGAGTGTCTCACGCGTGGCGATCGGAGGCTGCGGGTCGGAGCAGATTTCGTCGTTCTGTTTGTGCCGACAAACGCAGAGGTTGACGGCCTCTCGGTGTCTGCATAGTCCTTGGATTGCTTATCGCGTCAGCCAGTTACCAGCTCATCCCATAGTGGGTGATGACCTCACATGTGGGTCTTTTTCAAAGCTTGTAGTTTACCCTAGATGGTCAATGTCTCTCCTTGCACGTAGTCTGTTATCTTACGTCAATGCCGCCGTTTGGGTAATAAATTAAAGAATATTTGTCTGTCTACCAGATGATGCCTTACCCAGCTGATGGGAGCAAGCTCAACTCCAAGCATCTGGCCTGGCTGGCCTATTCCGTTAGCCTGGGTGGAGTGCTGGCGCCGATCTGCCTGATTGGCGGGCCAATTCTCATGCGGGCGGCCCTCTACACCGGTGGCATCGTCGGTGGTCTCTCGGCCGTCGCTGTTTCGGCACCCTCTGACCGATTCCTCAACTGGGGCGGACCTCTCGCCATTGGTCTGGGAGTTGTTTTTGTCTCCTCGCTGGGTAGGATTCCTCCACGCTCCTCTAGGCTTAGCCATTGCTCACCACTGGTTGTTGAATTCATTTCACCGTCTTTGAATTTCGCCACCGTGTAGGAAGCATGTTCCTATCGCCGATGGGTCGTCTTGGGGCCGGCCTCTACGGTATCAGTCTCTATGGGGGCCTGGTTCTCTTCTCCGGCTTCCTGCTCTACGACACGCAGATGGTGATGCACCGCGCGGAGCAGCATCCACCCCCGGGCCAATCAATTTACGGCGTCGCCCCTGCCGTTCACCCTTTTGACCCAATTAACAAGTAGGCCACTAGCGATCTCATTTCCACCCTCATTGGTCTATTATATTTATTATTATTGTCTCTCTCCCACTCTGTTTGTTTTAGTTCCATAAAAATTTTACTAGATGCAGTCAACATTTTCGTCCGGATGGTGGCCATTTTCTCTGGAGGCAGTAACCGCAGGAAGTAGATTCGCCCCAAGAACCTCACTTGTCATCTTCATCATCAAGGACATTTAGTCCTCCTCGGTACTGTCTCTACCTTTTCGGAATTTGAGAGGTTAACCACCTCGCAAGTGCCACTGCACTTGTACATAAATATATGGATAATTTGCTCTATACTCTCGTGTGTGTTAAAGGGGGTCATTGGAAAATTGTTTTGTGGAACGGATGTCTCGAGTTTAATGAACTTTTAAATGGCCTTGCTCTTCAGGTGGTTGTCGACCCTCTTCTCGGCCACGTGTTCGGTTGTTTAATAAATCGAGGTTCATCTGGAACTTGTGGAAACCTACAAGCGACTGTCGGGCTACACCAATGAAGCAGCAACGGCGGAATCTAGGTTCATAGAACGGGACTGTGTGTCGAAATAACTCCCGTGTCTTGGATTCATTGGGGACTCCGGACATCACATTACCAACACGATTCCACGGGTTACTCGTCGTCACCTTGCACCAGGAAAATGGAAATAACTGTTTAAAATGCTTAAGTGATAGCTGCTATGTCAACTGTCTCTCTGTGGGCGGACCAATCATACTGTGCGGGCAGCTCAGGAGGTTTTTTTCCTTAAGTTTCCCTTAGTGATAGTTGGGAGGACTATCCAGAATCGGAGGTATAGTAGTTGTACAGTATATCCATGACGTGCCGGCGATTTGTCGTCTCCAATTCTCGGCAGTCCCCAGATTGGGTCATAAATGGTTCCGTTGATTCGCTCGACGCAGATTGTCATCGATCTAATTTAGATCTCCTGCTAGATTTTACTAGTGATTTGCGTTTGTTGGAACGTCGAAATATTTTACCAACGAAGATTAAACAAACTAAACAAGTAACATAAATGCTGCGTGTTCCAAATATTTTAAAGTCATTCATCGATTAGGTCGGATCGGTTTATTTGATAATAAATATATTAAGTTGCTCCAAAGGATTATACGATCGCAAAAATACCTTCCTATTAAGCATAGCGCATTTACAACGCGGAGAAATTACAGAATTATGAACGATTTCCAGTACAAATGGAATTTGTTCGCGAATACAGTTTGCCGCAGCAAATGGCTATTTTGTTTGAAAGTTGGCAGTGAAATTTTATTTTTGCTATTTAATTCATATGTTAACGCATTCCTGTCGCTATTTCTATTTTTCATCGAATTCCGCCATTTGTAAACAAAACGTTATTTCCGAGAAAATTCGAGAATGGTTTAACGAAAAAATAATTATTTCTAAGAAAAGTTTCACTGTAAGCCTTATTCCGTGCTTCTAGTTTTAGATACATTGAATTTTGGCCCTTGACTATTTTGTTTCAATACTGATTTCTGGTGGGCTTTTAAGTTCTGCTTTGTGGTTTCGCGCATTTTATTTCTTTTTGATATACAATCCCTTTATCATGTGTTACCTAGTGACTTGCGCTGACTGTGGTAAACAAACATGGGCAGGTAAGAAATATATATGATTTTTAACGAAAACCTAGGGTGTGGAATGCATATCGAGACTACAATGAATTCAGTAAAACTCGAAGACCGATGCACCTGTCCTACAAAGAAGGGAGTTCCTGCAACTAAAAATTAAAAAAAAACAATTACTACGTTGTTAACCCGACATTTTATTTTGCTCTCTTTATTAAATCCGTCATTTTATTTATTTCGTTGTGGTTTTATGTGCGGGTGCGTTGTAGCTCAAACAGTGAGAGACTTTCTGTTAATTTGGTAGTGTGATGATTTATAATCGAGCGAAATGAGTTTTAAAGCTGTTGCGAACCGTTGGAATAAATAGCGTTACACTTTAACAGGACAAGCCAAACGAATGGTGCGGAAAATAGCTGTATTTAGTTCCACGAAGTATTTTGCATCGGAGAAGCCAGCAATGCTAAGTCAATAAAGTTTCGAATGTATTTGATTCAAGTCGAATCGACAAAAATATGTCTTACAACGCGTCAACATCAATGGATTATCTTTTCAACG
The DNA here is from genome assembly GCA_028672205.1 of Proteocephalus fallax. Classification (NCBI taxonomy): domain Eukaryota; kingdom Metazoa; phylum Platyhelminthes; class Cestoda; order Proteocephalidea; family Proteocephalidae; genus Proteocephalus; species Proteocephalus fallax. Next base: position 150,848 of record JAPUBX010004053.1, on the reverse strand, counting down.
AAAGTCAAGGGCCCTTAATCAAGGACATTGAAAACCACATATAGGGACTAAGTTCTGGCGCGGTTAATTTACAGCGCGTTCAGAAACGGGAAAATAACTCTTGATGAATTCAAACAGGGTTATAAGCTCAAATAAGAGTTTTCTTTTTAAGTGCAAACAGTTTGTCAACCAAGAGAAACAATAATATGTATGCTTAGACGGCGCTATATCCGCGATATCTGTGTGTTTTCGCCGGTTCGGGAGTCGGCGCAAACGGAATGCTTTAAGTGGGGGTGAGACGATGACAAAACGGATTCTACGATAGACGTCAAGTCGCTTGGTCGGTCCGCTAGTGCGAACCGATTGGATTGGATAGCGATGTTAGACCGATTTTCCAGAACAAATTCAGCCTTAGCCGATCAAGGGAAATCGCCTTATTGCGCACCGTTCGTTTTTTTACGAACGGGACACTTCGGGAAAAAAGGCCATCATAAGGGGTTTCTATCAGTCGATCAGGGACGTCAAGGTCTGCATCTGTCGAACATCTCTTGGGTCCATTAACGTTGATCAGTAGTTAAGCGCCACAGGAGTGGATATCGAGCTTGCAGGTTTCCTGTATCCCGAGAAAGAGACGCAATATTTACGGTCTTCTCGAGGCATGAGCTTTGTGTAGAGGGGGTAAACAATGATATCTCTGCTTGATGGTGTGATGTCGTACGGAGCTGTGGACATCCAAACAAGGCCTGTTTAATTTCGTCGAAAGTCTGCTGTTGTCCCGTTATTTTCCCTTTTCTGACCTCTGATCCCACGTCGACCTTTTAGAATAATCTCTCGCTAAATTGTCAAACAACCATTCTCGGTCTTAATGAGCCATGAATGGACCTTTCGCGTTCTGTTTTAATGCTCAAGACTATGAGCAAAGAACTATGAACGCGGTAAACACGGAACAATGTTTAAACGAGAATCAATAAAAAAATCGTTTTCTCGAGGAATACAAACGTCTTTCCCCAACACCTCCCTTCATGAAGAAGTCTGATGGACTTGTGGGAGGTCCGGTTGCAATGACAGGGTTGGCGCCATGGCAACGCGTTTCGGTTGACGATGAGAGCAGGAAATACGGGAGAGGCCAATACGGCAGTCGCATGAATCAGCTTTCTGTCTTTACACTTTTAAATCCGCGAAACCGGGGAACTTATGGAAATGTCTACGCAGCTTTGAATGAACCGGTAGATCGTCTCTTCTAACCCGCGAAATGTTTCCCATTGTGTCCCGACGTATGTGAGTGCTCCCTTCCTACAAACTGGAGAGATGGTACAGTAACAACTATTCCGAAACCCACAAATGTTTTTCCCGGGACCTGTAAATGTTAGATCAATCGAAAAACTCCTCGGTGAGGTTAAAAGTGATTGAGAAACCCATCCTCTTTAAATTTGAGGATACACGATGACCAGCTCCAGTTTGCATATAAAACAAAAAGAAGCAATGTGGACGCCGTGGCCATATTTTCTAATACCCTCTTCCCTTCAATCGATGGTGGAGCGAAAACCGTAATAGGCGAGTTCTTTGGACTACAGATCGATTTTCAACGATATATTACGCTCTTATTCCTCGGACCCACAGCCTTTCTTGAGCGTATTTTCACTACCCAATTAACCGATAGCCGTGTTCGAAGACGTGTCTTATATCGATGCCTCGTGACAATGTCAACCCCACAGAACCGCTCCAGCGCGTTATTTAAGAGAGAAGATTCTGCATTTCAATAATGCGAGCTCATGGTGAACTTCACTCATCCTTGTTATTCATTTTTCACGAAATACCGTCTTTTCCACTCATGCCACATCTAATCTATTCAAGGAGGATTCTCCGGTACTGGACCACGCGCATCAACTCCCGCTCAAATTCGACGCGGGTCTTCATTCGGAGTGCGCCGCTTGAGCCAGAACCAGACATCGGTCTCTGATCGCCGCGTGTTGGCAACCGAGGTTCGCGAAATTCACGAAACCGGTTCATCCTCTCGCATGAGAGAAAAAGAAGAAGAAGAAGTGGATGGTCTAATTCTTTCCCGAGAATGGTTAGTGATAATAAAACAACCCTCGGTGGAAAGTTTCAATGTCTGAAAGCCGGTGCTGCGTTTGTAAACTGCCGGTGAGTGGAAATTTGTCATTGTCAAAGCATTATCGGTTGCAAGAGAGGCCAACTGATCAACCCAAACGTCAACATCCTCCGACATGGATGATAAGGATTATAATTGTTTAATTGAACTCGAACTGGTTGTGTATCGGTTTCCTATTTAGAGTATTGCCGCAGTTAAAGAACCTATCTTACTGATTCGTTACAGCGTGTTGCGATTATGACAGTGAGACACGCAACCGTATTTCTACTTATGCAATTTTCTCGTTTGTTATAATAATGCATTCCATGTGCCACTGTTTGATAAGATATTAATATCAACCAATCCACCTTTTTGCTCCATGGTAAAATTCATATTTACATAGACGCGAGGTGCGCGTTGAGTGGTTATGTCATCGATTGAATCCATGTGGAGAAAAATATACTACCGAAAATCCTTCTTTCAGAAAATCGGCAGACTGAACCAAAGGATTTAATTGGTTTGGTGATACTTCTGACCTAAAGCATGGTAGATCTTCGCAGGGTTTTTTTTTTACCGAAACTGGTAAATTTCAGGTAGCCAAAATTCTATGAATTCGCGTTGATTGGTGGGAATGCGCTGAGAAAACGTCGCGTGGATATAGAATAATGAAGAATGTATGAATTGAGATAAAAGAGATAATTGGGGTAAAGAAAAGGGCGTTTTTTCATAACGCTTTAGCTACCCGGCTTTTACATATGTTCGGAGAAGTGTGGCATATTGCTGAATTTTTGTCGACTGGGGAGGAATGAAACTGGGACATTGTTTGATCCAGTTTGAGACATGCTGTGTTTAAGGAAAAATTAATTTTCCTCAATCTGTACGCTGTACTCACGTTCTCGGACACGCTCCACTCGACCCATCAACATCGTTAAGGACGTATTTGTGGGCCTTAAGCGCTATCTCGGGCTCCCATATCGTATCCCAACTGTTTGGTTTGACAGATTAATAAATTCTATAACCGTCATCAACTCGTCCACTTAGCCGAAAAACAGTGATTTTCAAAAGGCACGTTCAATTGTTAAACGTTAACACAGCGGTCTCATAGTTGTGTAACTAACGTGATACACAACGGCTACCGGGCCCTATGTTATGCCTGAAAGAGGAATTCTAATTGCAAACAGCTTGAATACGTAATAAATGAGGCAATCATGTGGTCTTCTGCGAACGCCTGTTTGCTGAAAGAAAAATACTCAAAAATAATATATATTGCTTTTAAACTGAGTGAAGATTTCGAAATATCGGCGATTGCTTCTCCCCGTGATTTCACGCGCAGCTCAAAATCAAAATAATCCAACGTTAAGTCTATTTTTTTTGGTAATGGTATTCGCTTTATTAAGGTCACGAGGACCAGAACTTTCAGCATTCAATGTTACAACAGAAAAAAATGATAAAAGAAGTTGAGATTGTACGTAGCCCGTGTAAAATAATTGAACAAGAATGAACGAAATAAAAACGGGGTAAATTTGCAAGAAAGGCAAATGAAACCCTCGAAGTGTACAAAGTTTGGCAACACGTTCTTCGCTGAGTGCTAGGTTATGCTATAATTAGAAGGTAATCGTTCGATTACTTTCGCAGATTTTGGATGAGGACACTTTGTGGACAAGTTTTAGGGCTTTTAGAAAAAGCCATCGATTCGAGTTTGGATCCGAATGAACCATTCGGTCCTGTTTACGGGAATCCACCGCACATATAGTGCCACCAGTTTAACTGAAAGTAGGAGAATAGGAGGGCGACAGTACACATTTTGTTTCATTTCTCAAAAAAAGGTTTTCCAAAATGCTATTTTTCTTCTTGTCTCTTAATAATAATAATATTAATTGTAGTGGCTTTATTGTAATTATTGCATGCGGTTTCTATATTGCGTTCAATAAATTTTGAAATGATTTTATTAAACGAATATTGGCACTGTTTTTCTTTAAAGTTTTTAGTTGGTGTTATAAGCATTTTTTATTTAGAGTTCGATTTCTTTTGGTATATAAGCAATACGATAGACGAGCTTGTCCGCGGATTTCGAAATGATTGGGTTGCATTTATGCATGACATTTGGGCTGATGTGAAATGTCGAAATATAATTCGCGGAAAAATAAATCGGATACCCTCTTGACTGTAAAATTCGCCAGAAGGGTATGTTTACTTCGAATAATTAAATTATATTTCTATTTTTCATGAATTAATAATAATTCTAGTGGCTTTATTGAGGTCACGAGGATCTAAGCTCCGAACTCTAATCTAAAACACACACTACGAGACGAAAAAAATACCGCCTGAACCACGAGTCTGTGGGGGCGCTTGTTGGGGGTACAACATTAGGCAAACGCCTTTTCAGTAACTGGGGGGGTTAGTGGTAAAATCGCTGACGTCGTAATATTGGCCGTGCCAGCATCTAACACTAAGGAGCACATAAGAATGCAAATGATTGACATCATCTAAGAGCCGTGTTCGGTGTTATTGTTTTGTGACATATCGCTTATGCACCACATGGCAGCATGGTTGTAATAGAAGTAATAATAATTATTATAATTGTAGTTGCTTTATTGAGGTCACAAGTACTAGATATGGAAATTTTATTTTAGTTCCTGCTTTACCTGCTCTGGTTAAACCAAAAATCGGGACAAATAAGGAATAACCGAAGTGCTATATGCTGCCGTTCTTGTGGGTATTGAACGGTATAGCCTACGAATTGGTTGAAGAGATTTACATGTGGATAAACTTGAAAAGAGGGGATATTTTTTGAGCTCGAGGCGAAATTATGGAATGGAGATATTTCAGGAGTGTCAACATGGGCTCTCAGGCAAAATGTAAGTGAGGTGCATTTTGATGCATTCAGCAAAAGACCATTCTCCGAAGACCACTCGAGTACCTCAGTGACGACCTGCCCGAGCTGTTGAGAATCACCATTCGTCTTGCATGCATGGCATAAAGTCAGGTCATCCGCGTATTTATTCGTGTCACATCGTTAGGGGACCGAAGGCTAGACGTGTAATAGTTGAAAAGGAAAGGAGATAGCACTGCGCCTTGTAGTACACCGCAGTTATTTGGCAAGTAGGTGGAGGCTTCATTTCCGACTCTTACATGTTGACGTCGGTTAGAAAAATAGTTTTGAAGCAAATTAATCAACCACCCGTCAACACCATCTTCACATAGTTGAGAAAGGATGCGGGAGCGTGAGATAGTGTTGAAAACAGAAGTGAAGTCCAAGAAAACTCCCTTGACGGCTTTCGCTCCGGCATCAAGTGGAGGGTGTGCGAAAACGCAGCGGAGGTTTAAAAAGTCAATATTTAAGGCCTGGAAAAATTACTGGGGAACAATATACAAAATGTTTAAAGGATATTCAAAATAGAATAAAATGGAAACCGATCATTAAATTAATGGTGTCTTAGAGAGCTTAATTTATAGCCATTTTTCTACCATAAGGCAACTCGTTTTTCAGCCTTTCCGACAGTCACGTTTATGGTGCACTCGTACCAGCTTCTTGTGCTAGGTGTCGTTGGGGAATCGACAGAACGCCTGCAATGTCAAAGCATTCCATACGGGGTTCCGTTTGGCGGATTAAGCATCTCAATTTCCTAATGGTGGATAAACCGCTTTCATGAATCGCGCTTCCATGCAGATTTTCAGGTGGTAGTGTCCCCAGTGGCATCGTAAACTAATTAAATCAGATTAAACCGGATGGCGAAATCGGAAGTTGTTTTTTTTCTTAATTCCAAGCGAACGTCTATCCTCCCACTCACTCCTCCACAATCGCGCGTTTCTCCGTCTTTTTTTTTATTTCACCGAAAAGCTCGTCACTTGTTCCTTCGACCAGTCATTCCTTCAACAGCCACCCGGATTTCTGGCGGCGGTTTCAAATCACATTAACTGCACCAATCCAGTGAATGGCAGATCAACCAACCCAGAACTGCCCGAGTGGGTCATTAACCCGCCCCCATTGGTCCAGCCCCTCTATCCCAACTCCAACGGACACCAAGGCCCCGTTCCCATCCCCATGTCCATTTCCTGGCAACGCCATTCGCCTGCCGTCGAAGTTGGTATGTTTAAGGCTCTTCTTCTGACACCTCTTGCTGCGACTGTTTATTTGGTGTTCGTGTTGTTTGGCTTTCTGTAGATGGCCGTGTTCGATTGACCGCATTCGAGGAGCAAGATGTCTTGGTGGTCGTTCTCGAGAAGCATTTGCACCGTTTTCTATCCGTAAGATAGATAGATGCCCATATTTATTATGCTTATTTCCCGCGGCGACAAATCCATAATAAAATTAATATCTCTCTCTTTTTGTGATTTAAGGAAGATGCCGAGCTGAGTCATTTTATATCGTCTCTAGTTACTCTGGGTCGAAGGGTAGCTGTCGCGATTTTCACAGCCAAGTACGTTGCGCCTTGTCAGCCTAGTTTCTACGAGTTTCTATCCCTCAACCCCTCATCGTTTTTGGCAGATGCCAACCAGGCAAACAGAGTGACCTCATCATCGACTTCACAACCCGCCTCCAATTCGAAGCAAACGTCACGGGCGTCCAACTCCTCTCAAACGTACAGAATCTGGCCACTCTGGTTGCCAATTATACCAAAGCCATTTGCCAGCGTCCTTTCAAGTGAGTGAAACCGCTAGCAGAGACCAAGTGACCTGCTGTAACACATTGATGAGTTTTTAGTTGGAACCAGAACGAGATAAGACGCTGCCGGCCAAACACGGACCTTCCAAACTTGGGCCTGTCGCCTTCTCTTCGCCATGGTTGGCGCTGCCAGAGCCTCGTTCAAGCATGGTTAAAGGCGACATGGAACGTCTGGGTTTGTAGTCAGAGCTGGGCCGACCCAGCCTCCTCTAATCGCCACGCATTGGCGGCCATGGTTCCCGGCGTGGAGCCGGTTGATTCTCTTCACAGATGAAGCCGGACTGTGCCCAAGTTTGGAGTTGTCCGTGGAGGTCTTTCGCAGGCAATGTGGGATAAAACGGTTGTCCAGTTCGGGTCCAAAGCCCCCCCGATTTGCTTTGACAGTACCGATCCACGGTTTTCATTTGCCCGATCGTCGGAAAAACCTCGGTTTTAAGACAGCAACGTCGTCGTCGTCGTCAAATAGCTGTTTGAATACTCCCAACTTCCTTGAACCTCCAAAGAGCAGTGGCTACATTTCGCAAATGCCGTGATTCTACGTGAACCTTTGACCCACGGGCTTATTCCAGAAGGCCTTCCTAACACTGTCGACAAGTTGCCCTGGCCAGATATGTGTCTTCATAACTCCTCTTCGTAATTCCCCTCGCCCCCTCTGTACAGAGAAAATCGAACAGAGGAGCGCAACGGTTTCTCCTTCCTGCCGTCGACTGCTGTCGTCTCTTCCGCTGGTCCACCGGGCGCCTCTGGGGCCATGCGGTTCCCCCGAGCACTCGTGGCAACCGCGACGATGGACCAATCGGAAGCCGTGCGCGCCTGGGTCAAGCGCACCTGGCTCCGCCAGCTCTCGACGTGGAGGGGACTGACGGGCGAGGTGGCGCACGCCATCGCCGCAGAATACCCCACCCCTCGTGCCCTCTACGACGTCCTCCAAGGTTTGTGGCCTCGGCTACAGCAACAGGCTTGCCTGGCAATCTCTACTCATATAGACAACTTAGCCGCCAACGCTTATCTCCGCTCGGCTGCTGGAATGCGGACGGTTTATTCCTGCCCGACAGTCACTTAGGGCAGTGCTGGTGGTGTCTCCCAGGCCAACGAAATCGTTCACCGATTGAAAAAAATCGTCGTCACTTGTACGCCGTTGCAGTCAGGTTGGCTGCATTAGGAGTTGAACAGCACCAGTGATAGAGGGCAGTCTTGTCGGAAGCCCGCATTCAGGGTAACGCTTCCGACTCCTCACCGCAAGCGTGAAGTAATACTTCAGAAAGTTAGCAGGTATTCCGGGCATGCCATCCGCTTCCATTACTGCCCAGAGCGACCAAGTCGATTGCCATCCGGAAGTCGATGAAACATGCTCTGTTTGGTTGTTCGTACTTGTGGCGATGTTCTAGTACAGGCCTAAGAATCCTAGGGCCTCGCTGAGGTGAAGCGGCTTGGCCAGAGTTCGTAGAATACTTTCGCCGCGTTTATAACCGCGTTGTTGGCCCAGTCGTTGAGACGAAACTTCCAAGTGGACTTCAACTACTGAGAGAGGCACCACGGACCCAGCAACGAGAGGTTTGAGCACCGCATAGACGCCTCGAGGTCGTCTGGCAATTCACTTGCCCGTATTTCTTCTGTGGTATCATTAAGCTTGATGATTGTTAGACGAAAACAAACACGACCCAACTCTATGGAAGATGACATCAGGAATACGTGAATGCACACAATCACTAATCGTGCTCTGTCGTTTAAGTGTTATTTGTCGTTCACTGCTAGGTTAAAATGGAATCGTGCATCTAGACAGAGCACCATTTAAATAGGCGTAATAGCATTCGCAACACTACATCGAGACGTTGATCACAAGTTGGAATCGATTTTTTACGATGCATCACCGTAGGTCTGGGAATCCCCAGTAGACAACTTCGCAGAATTAACTAGCAGTAAAGGTAGATTTGGCAACGATGGGAAACATATGCTGTGGCTGTCTATTTATGTCAACGCCAAAATATCTTCTTCTGTTTGTGTAGACGGCAGTCTGACAGCGGTGAAGCTGGCAACGTTGCCTATTCGTCGTGGAGCCGGTGTCCTTGCTACCCAAACACAACTGGGACTGCCTCTTGCAAAACGAATCGCAACCTTCTTCTCGTCCGTCGACCCAGACGATCTTGGGGCCTCGTAAATTGGAATCAACATCGTGGACGTTCACTGTGCTAATACACTTGTACGCACTATTTTCACCCTCCTCTAGAGAAGACTTGGCGTTGTGAAAAGAAACGAATTCCACTCTGGGGGGGGGGTATTAAGAATGACCAAACAAAATGAAAACCCGCGAACCCATAATTTGAACCTGATCCGCTGTTTGGAGTTTCCACTGACATATCCAGAAAAAAGAGGGTTAGCCGGTTTTGATGAATGCCACCGATGAGAGGTCCAGCAAGGTGGCAGGGATCTGTGCCATCGACTATGAACGGCTTTCGGGGCCGTTGGATCGGCCAGTCCGACGGGAAATTTACTTCCCAGCTGCTCTCCGTTCGATTTGTTGGCCCGGCGCGATTCGAGTCTTCGATGGACACTAAGGGCAGCGGGGCTACTTCTCCCCGAAAAAGGCCGTTCGAAGAGAACCATAGCAGGGTGAAGCGGGCCCCAGCGGCATTTCAATAAGGATTATTTTCGATTTATCAAGGTCAGGAGGACCCCAAATGGTGTAAACAGTGGCGTTTATACGTTGGGAATAAGTAAATTAACAAGAAAAGCTAATTAAGCCCTCGAAGCATATGAAGTTGGCGACGATTGAAAGGTCCTCTCCATAACGCACGCCATAAAAACAATGACCTTGAGACCCAGTCGGCATGCTGGATAATATCCGCATCACGTTAGCTCTAGCTGCATTAAAACCTTTGCCCACGCCTATATAAATCTACTTGCTCGCACCACAAGCAAGATCTCTACTCGAGTTTCGCAAAGATGTTGATGCTTCACCCCAAAGACTCCAATTACCATTGCCACGCTCGGGCCGGTGTGTTAACTGAAACCTGATGAAGCAAATGACCCTTATGTGGTACACATGACCGACTTGTTTCATTGACACAAGGCGACTACATGCAAGGTGGTATTTACATACACATAACTGCTACCCATCTCGCTTCAAGATGGGTGGAGATGATTATTGTGGAAGGACTGCTTCTGGTAGGTGCAACTGGTATGGAACAGTTATAATATCCCTTCTTCACGTTGCCTTTTTAAAACAACATTGGCTAGTAAAGCGCAATGATTCAATGCAGCTCGGATGAAGTCTTGTGACCCGTGAAACGGTTCAATAATTTATTTCGACGTTGCGAAACTCTGTTAAGGATCACGGACCCACCTTAAAACATACTCACTAAGCGTTTACGTCAAATGCTGGCACAACTACTAACACCGCCAATAGTAGTACTACTAAACCCCCAAACCTCTCAATTACTGAAAAGCGCGTTCCTATAATGCTTCACAATCACCAAGCACCAACATTGTCTCGTGATTGAAGTGCATTTCTTACATTCGTCCGACGGCGCGTGTTCTTGGCAAGCGTTTGGATTTCTAAACACTGGTTTTCCAACCAAGCACGTTGCATTGTTTATGAAACAAGAGACTTACAGTGTTTCAACTGTGCTTGGTGGATTTTAGAGCAGCTCCAGGATGTGGTGATTTCGATTTCTTATGTGGAATCGCAGTACTTTTGGTATGAGTAGTATAAGCAGTGGCAATAGTAGTAGAGTGGTAGAAAGTTGCCCCAAGTGGGTCAAGTGAACCGCACAAAGGTCGCTTTTTTAAGCAGATGACCGTTAACACAAAAAATTGATTCGAGCTAATTGGATTGACCTTATTAATTGTTCATGTTGGGCACCAACTCGCAGTTTCAAGAATTCGTAATTTTAAGGATTTCTAACATCCCGTGATCGCACGATTGAGTGAGAACAACGGGGTTGTCTTTCAATTCATTCAGCTGTTGTTTTGGTATTAGAGCGGGTTCAGCTAATCAACACGATGCAGCAACACCTTATCAGAGCTTATCTAGCACATGGTCTTCATAGTTGGAGCTTCTTATTTGCAATCAGAATTGTACACCCATTTTGAATTATAAATTGCTAATGTCTCCCATGTGAACACTTACCTATATCAAATCAAGTCATTTTCGATGAAATTTCAGCATCATTGGGGCTCAATAACCAAGACCCCAAGAACTTGGATTCCCACGAGAACGTTTTGTGGTTTCGTAAGCACCTAATAAACTCAACCTCCGGTTTGAACACATTTTGATTATTTTGATCATCGCGTTTACTCGCCTTTGTAGAGATTGTCTAGACAATGAATCGAAACCCCCATTTTGCTGTCATCTTCTTTCACGGGTTTTAGATCATTCTGATCGGTTTTCTTTTAAATGCCCTCTCATTAAATTGCCTGAACCCAAACGACTTTCTGCAGGACCGTGAAGCTGTGCATGCGCCAACCAGAATTGATGAATTATATAAACCCGAATTATCTTTGGGGCCAGTGATGGGGGGTAATGAGTAACTCGTCTGTTTCTAGTTATTCCTCGGATATTCAACGTATTATTGGGCCAAATGTTGATGAGTTGTTTGGCTAACTGGTTTTGGTCGAACGCATAGCAAGGACCTGCCGAATGGTTTTGGACGGATTTAAAAAAAACGTCAACACGAATTAGGTGGAAATACGGTCGACTCACAGCATCAGATGGAAGACATTTAAGAAGACTTCTCAGACAGCCTCTTGCAAAGGATGCCGTCTTAATTCACTGGATGCCTCAATTTCAAATAGAGATTTGACCGCAACCGAAAATTCGGGGCTAACCTTCGCAAACCCGTTCTTGAGCGTCGATTCGTGTCTCCGACCCCGATGATGTCTGCATCTACAAGACATTGTAATGTTTACAACGACGGGTGACGCAGACAGACCAAACGGAAGACAATTGTTATGAAACAGCGGTCTTTAGGGTTTATTGAGCAAATCCTTCGGTTCCACGGTGGTACTTCAATAATTTATTCCAGTCTTGTTGGCCGTCAAGCGGTAGTAGCGACCTATTTCGGGCGTAATCCGGTTACTTTTGAGAAACCTTATCAAATTCACTGATCCGTGGCACAATTCAATCCAATTTTAACAGGCGGGGTGGCGCTTTCGTTGATGGAAAATTCCAAGAAACTGAGAATTGTTAATGTTCGAGGCCTGCCACGTGCTCTCAGAGACTGACAATTAATTATAAATTAATTTTCCAACGCAAATGTATGCGACAATTTTTTCCCACAAAATTACCGATTCTGTTAATCCTAATACTAACACTACGATTGTATAAAAAAACTCATTTTGCATGGAAAAGTATCATCATTTAAATATTGATATGTGTAGTACAGGTTCTACAATATTTTTATTTATATATTGAATTGTCACTGAGTTATTGAATTATGCTCAATTATGCTTAAATTTCATGGAACCTTTCACCAAAAGAATCACCATTTGTATGCATGCACGCGGAAGTAATTTGTAATACATCATTCCTCATTCGTAGATTATAGACCCTATTTTATAGAAATCAATAAACCAACGATGGTTTGTCATGCAAAATGAGTATTTTTGAATTTGAAAAATACCTCGAACCTGAAAGACACCGCTAAAGTTGAATAAAAACAGCAGCATACATAGCAGTAGAGATCTTAGTGGTAGTTATAGAAGTCGTAGTAGTTGTCGCAGTATAAGTATTATTGGTAGCAGTGATAGTATCCGTATTATGAGACTGATAATACAAAACAAATATTCGAAATTATGACATTCCGTAATAGGCACTGCCAGCTTCTTGTGCTGTTTCCCACCTTTTGCGAATGACGTATGTACTCGCAGGCAGTGGTGTGTGTTGTGTGGGGCTACGAGGTGCTATAAAGGCGCCTTGTGTTGTGCATAAGTTCATATAGAGCAACGTTACTTGCAACAGCGACAGAACTTGGATACCAAATTAATCGTACACAAACATGGGTCTGGAATCGACTCTCTTGGCCCTAGTGGCTTCCATCGTCGTGTGGGTTGTGCAGCGTGAAAACTGCGGCGTCATGAATATGGTGCTGCGTCCTGTCAACAGTTCTCCGAACGGAACCGATTTCGAAATCAGGGGCGATCTCTTGCAGTCGGTTCTCGACTTCGTCCTTCCCATGATTCTGCTGAAACAGGTGCCCCTTCCCGTGCTGGAGGTTCTACCGACCTCGCTTGGAGGGGGCTCAGAAGCGGTCGCAGACGCGCAAGGTCACCCCAACGGCGAGCCAACAATCTTCTGGTGCGCCATCGGAGTATTTGTCACCGTCATATTCCTCATTATTGCCATACAGATTATCAACTGCTGCTGCTGCTGTTGCTCTCGCGGTGATAGTGATTCGGTCAGTCGTTTTCCCCCTATCATCAACTAGCCAATCTATCGGCAAACTCTATTCATTCTTGCTTCTTAACATCTCCAATAGACGTACTCGCATCTCAATCGCACGCAGCGTGCAATTTTGGAGAAGAGTTCGGGCGAACGCACTCACCGCATCACCCGAATCCTTTACTTAGCCCTGCTGGCAATTACTCTGGCGTTTGGTGTAGCTTGTGTGATCCTCATAGGCGTATACTTCGGGAGCACGGGTCTTGTGCTCAACTATCTCGACAACAACACGGCCTCTAGTCCCAATGAAACAACCTCGCTGATCGGTGGCATAAACACCCTGACAAGCGCTCTCACAGCTTTCATAGACAACGGAATCACCGGAGGCCAACGGCTCACCAATGAAACGCTCGACGTTTTCATAAACCACACACAAGTGAGACTATATTTCTGGGGGCTACCGTTAACAAGGGATCCCAACGTTACTGACCTACTTACTTACTTACTTTCCAGGCGGAACTTTCTCGGCAGGTCGACAGCACAATTGTGATTCTTCGAACATATCTGAAACTTGGGGACCTTTTAAACGTTGCGCAATCTGTAGTGGATAGCGTAGGTACATTTCAGGACACGGGAAACGCAGTTCATTCCCAAATGATTCAGCTCGGAGACAAATTAACGTCGCTGACAGCAAAGATAGATAGCAGTGAAGACAGACTTTAACGATGCGTTTACAATGATACCAGCATGTGACACGAGTGCAGATTGTGCAGCTCTAAAGGTTGGTGACTGATTCTTAAGACTTTCTCAAAACAGCTTAATTAACGATGTCTTTTTGTGCAAGCTGGCAATAGGGGGACTCAACTCGCCGATAGACCCCAATTTATTGACCAGTAGTGGCATGGACACATTCCTGTCTCTATTGACCGATTTCTCGACTGAGTTGAAAGGCCTACTTCAACAGCTGCAGACAACCCTTAATGACCTCGACGAATCCAAAAAGGAGATAGCTGATGAATTGTTTAACCAACTGGACATAAACAGCCAACTAGGAGCCGTCAATGATTTCTGGAGCATGGCGGCCAATCAGACAGGTGGCATCAAAGCTCAGCTGGATGACCTTGTAAGAACCTTCGAGAAGGAATTGCCCACCTACATACCATACGCCTCCATAGGCCTCAATGTTATCGGCGGCATCTTCATCCTGATGACACTGATCGCCGTGCTTGTCTGCATTCACCTCGTCTATCGTGGAATGATGCTGCGTATCTACTCCGCTGCCCGTAAGGTTTTCGAACAAGCTAGGGGCGTGTCTGTCGTCATCACAATCCAATTTTTTCCTAGACATCGACGTATCGGAAAATCGGCTCGACAGGCTTGTCTGCGGGAAGGGATCTGTGTGCTGTTGCTCAGCTTTCTTCATCCCAATCCTGCTCATCTTCGCCGTCATCATTTCCGTCTTGCTATTTCTCCTGACATTCATCTCCGGTCAGTTTGCATCCTCGTTTCCCCCCACCTCAGTCATGCAATCGATAAAATAGTTTGTATTCACTTGACCGTATCGATTAGCGATTGGGTTAAAGACGAATAAGTGGGTAGACTGCAGAATCTGGTGTTCGAGGGCAAATAAATGCTTTGTATATACGAAAGCAGTTTAAACCTTCGGTGTATGCCATATTTTGTTCGCAGGAGAAGTCTGCGTCTACTTGGTTCGGGAGTCGGCGATCAATAAGACCGACTTCGTTGTCAATGGAGTTCTGAATGAAAAATGGCCATCACTCGTAGGAGATTTCTCAAATCCCGGGGGCGCTGGTGGCGCGGGTGACTTTTTAAACCTACCACCGCCGCGTGATCTGCTCTTCGCCCTGACAAACACCTGTAATCCGTCTTTGGCGTCAAAGATGGCGGGGCTCTTGGCGGCAGTGGGATACACAAATTTAGTTGATTCCGAGAAGCTGGTTAATAGCCCGGCAATCCAGAATGGCATCAAGAGCGGTGAGGAGTAAGTCGTTATGGAGCTTTAAATAGCTTCACGTCTCCCCTCGTTTCCATGACTACCGGATGGAATGTGTGTCTTTTAGGGACTTTGTGAGAACGGTGAAGGATCAGAGGATTGAACAAACCCTACCGACAGACAATGAACTTCAACGGTTGCGCACGCTACTTAATAACGCGATTAATGGGCTGGACCTTACAGTAAGTTTGAAGCAATGTTCAAAAGGTTTGCTGCGACGTAGAAAAAAAATTTCAAATTATTCTTTTCCTTTTTCTCGAAAGCCGATCATTGGAGCCCTTGATCCCACGCTTCTCAATACATCTATCGCGGATATTGGCACTCTAGCCGACAGAGTGGACGTTTTCGTCGCTGCAATTGGGCCGAATCCCCCACAGGCGGCATTAATCAAAGCAAACGAAGGATTGAAGAAACTACCTGCTGATTTAGAGGGCTTGAAGCCCGTTGTTAATAATCTGAAGGAGCAGCTACAGGAGATCGAATCTCAAAAGACGGCACCTTATCACGCCAGTTGAACTCACTTGCCAAGTTCGTTAAAGAAACTCGGGTGGTAAGTGGGATTCTAAACTTCAAATTGAAAAAAAACACGCAAATCACATGTCATTGGATGTGTGCGTATGCTCAATCGATAACTCTGGAATAATTGCAACCAAATTATTGCGCACGCACGAAGGCACGGAAGGACTGATGCAATTGGTTTACTCGGTTCCACATTTTAGAGGGCTGCAGACGATCCGCTCACAGCCCGGGTGAGAAAGGAATACCAATCGGTGGCAAGAGCAATTCTCGCCTTCCTCGTGGCCGAGGGCGACACGGACTTCGGAGAACTCACGCGACAGGTCTTCCCCTGCAGCGAGGCCTACACGGCAGTGAGCGTTGGCACGGGGGTGACCTGCGGTGACACGGGCATCCTCAACCGCCTCATGGGCGCCATCTACGTCCTCTCCCTCACCATCCTCTTCATCACCCTCTTCTACTTCTCCCTCTTCAATTTGGCCTTTGTGCAGGCGATTCGGGTGCGCCAACTCGGAGGAATCAGTAAAGGGGACGAAGGACGAGTTGACGAGGCTTGGGACACCGAACTCCATTACCCAGCACAGCTGACTACAAACGACACACCTTTTTAATTCATTCACACGTCATTGACCGCCAATCGATTGCGTATAATATGCTCCTCTTCCACTACAACTACAAATAATGCGACGATTTCTGCTACTTCTACTACTACTACAAATACTTCAACCATTGACACGAATACTACCAATATCAGGCATTGTGCGTTCAATTTAATTAATGCTCTGTATTCTACCCGAATTTGTACCAAAATAAACTGCTCGCTTTTTTATAAATGCTGTTTAATTGTTTCGAGCAGTTTGCCAAATCGAAGCTCTGCGCTCTTATCTAAAACACACACACACGGCGAGACGATAATCAAATATCGCCTCAACCACGAGTCTGTGGGGGCGCTAGGTGAGGGTAAAACATTCGGCAAACGCCCTTTAAGTAACTGTGGGGGTTAGTGGTAAAATCGATGTTATTGTCTTGTGACATATCGCTTATGCACCACATGGCAGCATGGTTGTAGTAGAATCAATAATAATTATTACAATTTAAGTGGCTTTATTGAGGTCACGAGGACCAAAACTTTCAGCAGTAAAAATAGTAAAAAAGGCAGTATAACAAGTATAAGATGCGAAAATTTTCTTTTAGTTCCTCCTTCACCTGCTCTGGTTAAACCAAAAATCGGGACAAATAAGGAATAACCGAAGTGCGATAAGCAGCCGTTCTTGTGAGTATTGAGCGGTATAGCCTACGCATTGGTTGAAGAGATTTACACTTGGATGAAATTGAAAAGAGGGATGGGAGGCGTTACTTTAAATACGAGCAGCGATTAGTGAACAACGATTGAAGTGGCGTGGAATGATGATCTCTTGAATGGAGAGAATAGGCAGGCCACTTTACTTGAGTCCGTCAACGAAATACGCAGATGGGACGACAAGAAAGAGACACGTGGAATACCCATTGAAGGACCCGTTTTAAAGGCCCCCTGTTGATAGGACCGTAGTCAATGTGTTGTTTTTGAGGCCCAACGAGTTGCAACATTGCACCAAAGTGTTGTCTTTAATTCCGCATGTTTGAAATCGAATGATGAAGCCGATTTTCAGCATTAGATTGAATTCGTCCCCATACGATCACATGGAAGATAAGCACACAATCACGATTAGCCTTAACGCCGAGCATCTATACTTTTTTCAAGCCTTTCTGGAGAAACGTTTATATTGGCTTTTTCTGATCTCAACTGCGATACATTGGGAAACTTCGAATGACCCTCGAATGACCCTCCACGACCCTCCCTCCTGGCCTTGAATGAAATCATTTGTGGCACCGTCGTTAGAAACATCTCCACATAGAAAACGCGTCTACCCCGTTTTATTTACAATGTTAACGACATCGCTTCGGACGCCTAGCATAGGCAGGCCACATTACAGTTCCCGGCTGTGCAAGTTACTGCGCATTGAATGGCTTTACTTCGAAGATGGTGTTCTCTTCCAAATGATACCCGTCTACAAACAAGGTCGATCGTGTCATTTCTCTCTGTCAACACCGGGTCACAGTCGCCTGAATGCTGCACTGTAGTGGCTTCATTGAGACAAGCCAAAAGAAATAACTTCACATGAGCTGCACAAATGTTTCATTTATGACCTATACTACTACTGCTTCTACTACTGCTGGTGCTGCTAATACTACGAACTGAAGAAATTCGCATTTATTTTATTTCTCCCAAAACCTTCCAAATAACTGGCCCGCAGATTCGTTGTAGAGGTGTATTTATTCTATTAATCTTAACGCATCGCTCCGCTTCAAGTCTTCCGAATCACGTCGGAGTCCTCATGTTGTCGGGCAACCAGGTCGGGATACACAAGACAAAGTCGGCGCTCGAGTGTTCGTGGGCGGAAATCGGTTCGTGTCCGTTCAAACAAAAAGGGGCGTTTGAGGTCACTACAAATCCACCTATAAACAGATCAGTAACCGGTCACCGTTCGTTTTTTGCGCAGCAGTGTGCAGTGTGAATTCCGGTCGATCGCTTCGGAATCTGGCATCAGAATGGTCGATGTGAAATCATCTCTGGAACCTGAATCTAACAACAACAACAACCAGTGAGAACGATCGTGCAAGAAACACATCAAGGTCATTCCAAGGTCAACACGCGTTCTTCGTAAGACAACGCGAGATTAAGGAGAATTGTGAAACATGTGGTAAATGCGAAATTATGGTCCTATCCAGCTCCGAAAACATTTTATCTTACTACAGCCACTGCTACTAAAGCTATCTTCTGATAGAGGATGTCCACAAGCAAGTAATGGCCAGGATATCAGCTGTCCAAGGGGGTTAGTTGGGAGACAATTGTTGTCACATTCTGGTTCTAGACGGTAGACGGAGTGTAAACGCTTTAAATGCGCTATCGTGGCATCGATCGACGGGTTCAGTTGCCAAACTCGCGGACAAATGCAATCCGAATTAACGCGGATATCTGCTAATAGGAGATAAACCGCCCTATTGGGGTCAGCCATGAAGAATCTCTGGAAAATGTTTGCAGGTGACGTCATCAAGCCATCCGTAAGGGCCAGACCTGGGAATCATACAAAGGTCTTTCGCCAACAGAGCAACATAAATGACCCCTGCTCCACCGGGTCACTCCGACAGCAGCAGTTCGACAGTTTCGTTGCTGCAGCCGGCCCCGTCGTAGAAGTACGGACAGCTTTTGGTTGGAGATCGTTTTCAATTAACTTTCTTGGGCATTCGGTAAATCTCGCGTCCGAGGGCAACCCGCCTTTGATCGAGGGGCATCCTTAGAAATTGCACAGACGAGTGCGTCAGACAGAATGGATCCAGTTCCGACTGCAGGCTTTGATCGTACCAGCGCGTGTTTCGACATTCTTCCCATGCCATGTTGTGAGCGTTTGTGCGATTCATTCCTGTCAGAAACCACATCTAACCTGCAGAAACAGAAACTAGGTGTTTGGGTGTCTCCCCCCACCTAGTCCCTCATTGCTTATATTTTGGCCCTTGGGCCACTCATCTCTCTCATTGGTTCATTCATAAGAACCATGTATATAGGCTTTGTTAGCCAAACAACTCATCAACATTTAGTTCCATAAAACGTTGAATGTCTGAGGACTTACTAGATACAGGCGAGTTACTCATTACCCCCCATCACCGGCCCTAAAGATAATTCAGTTTGATTTTTAATTCATCCATTCTGGTTCGCGCATGCAACGACTTCACGGTCCTGCAGAAAGTCGTTTGGGTTCAGGCAATTTAATGAGAAGACATTTAAAAGAAAACCGATCAGAATTATCCAAAACCCATGAAAGAAGATGACAGCAAAATGGGGGTTTCTATTCATTGTCTAGACAATCTCTACAAAGGCGAGAAAACGGGATGATAAAAAGAATCAAAATGTTTTCAACCCGGAGGTTGCGTTGATTAGGTGCTTACGAAACCACAAAACGTTCTCGTGGGAATCCAAGTTCTTGGGGTCTTGGTTATTGAGCCCCAATGATGCTGAAATTTCATCGACAATTACTTGATTTGATATAGGTAAGTGTTCACATGGGAGACATTAGCCATTTATAATTCAAAATGGGTGTACAATTCTGATTGCAAATAAGAAGCTCCTACTATGAAGACCATGTGCTAGATAAGCTCTGATAAGTTGTTGCTGCATCGTTTTGATTAGCTGAACCCGCTCTAATACCAAAACAACAGCTGAATGAATTGAAAGACAACCCCGTTGTTCTCACTCAATCGTGCGATCACGGGATGTTAGAAATAATTAAAATTACGAATTCTTGAAACTACGAGTTGGTCAATCAAATTAGCTCGAATCATTTTTTTGTGTTAACGGTCATCTGCTTAAAAAAAAGACCTTTGTGCGGTTCACTTGACCCACTTGGGGAACTTTCTACCACCACTACTATTGCCACTGCTTATACTACTCATACCAAAAGTACTGCGATTCCACATAAGAAATCGAAATCACCACATCCTGGAGCTGCTCTAAAATCCACCAAACACAGTTGAAACACTGTTAGTCTCTTGTTTCATAAACAATGCAACGTGCTTGGTTGGAAAACCAGTGTTTAGAAATCCAAACGCTTGCCAAGAACACGCGCCGTCGGACGATTGTAAGAAATGCACTTCAATCACGAGACAATGTTGGTGCTTAGTGATTGTGAAGCATTATAGGAACGCGCTTTTCAGTAATTGAGAGGTTTGGGGGTTTAGTAGTACTACTATTGGCGGTGTTAGTAGTTGTGCCAGCATTTGACGTAAACGCTTAGTGAGTATTTTTTAAGGTGGGTCCGTGATCCTTAACAGAGTTTCGCAACCTCGAAATAAATTATTGAACCATTTCACGGGTCACAAGACTTCATCCGAGCTGCATTGAATCATTGCGCTTTACTAGCCAATGTTGTTTTAAAAAGGCAACGTGAAGAAGGGATATTATAACTGTTCCATACCAGTTGCCCCTACTTGAAGCAGGCCTTCCACAATAATCATCTCCACCCATCTTGAAGCGAGATGGGTAGCACTAATTTGTATGTAAATGCCACCTTGCATGTGGTCGCCTTGTGTCAATGAAACAAGTCGGTCATGTGTACCACATGAGGATCATTTGCTTCATCAGGTTTCAGTTAACACACCGGCCCGAGCGTGGCAATGGTAATTGGAGTCTTTGGGGTGAAGCATCAACATCTTTGCGAAACTCGAGTAGAGATCTTGCTCGTCGTGCGAGCAAGTAGATTTATATAGGCGTTGGCAAAGGTTTTTATACTGCTAGAGCTCAATCCAAGTCTCCTGAACCGACGAACTACGAAGCAAAGGCGACGAAATTTGCCGAAGACGGCATCCACTCCCTGATAACCGATTGTTAAAATAACGCGTCTGGTTAGATTTATTCTGGTAAAACAGCAATGAAATGGACATAGCTCTTGAGCCGTCCAGAGTACCGGTTGAAGCACGTTGATCCCGAGGCATGGATCGCGATTCTCAAGCACAAATCCTCAATCATTATCAATGTCCTGGCTTATGCGTGAAAATCCACGTTCATTGCATTGGGTCGGTCATGTGCGATTTATATTGCATAACGGACGTGGCTTTGGGATGAAGTGCATAAAGCATCAACATCTTTGCTAACCTCGAGTAGATATTAGATTTGGAACGACTTTGTCGTCGTCGTAATCATCATCTCGTAGGTTGCCTGACTGGAAGACCAATACGCAGCTTGTGCAATTTTGGCCGGAAACTCAATCAATCTTCTCCAACTGCCTGAAACGGGGTTTAGATCAACCGCAACCTAGGTTCAAGCTTCCGTTTTGCAGGCCACTCGGCTAGAGGTGCCAACCAGTAGATCAAAAGCCGTTGGGCATTCGTCGTGGCCACATTCGTCGTCACCTCGAGCTGACATGAAATGCAGATGTCATTAGCCACGCCAATGGCGACGACACGTGGTCCAATAGGCCGTCTCTACCCATACCAATCGTATCCGCTCCAAATGGGATCAAGTTGAATGGAAAAGCAAATAAAATCGATTTATTTATTGATCATTTATATGCAGAAAGAACATTGATCGCAGGAGGAGGAGGATGGGGAGTGGGGTGGTTTGTGGTAGAAAATAGGGGCGTGGAAAAATGCGAATTTACAAAGGCAGACGGGTGGCTTTAGCCAGCATCTTCATCAGCGGCCGTCTTCTTCTTCGTCTTCTCCTCCGAGGGTTCATCGGGGTTCATCTTCTCCGTCGCCAAAGACGTCGAGGCGGCGGAAGCTTTTTTGGACAACTTTTTAGCCGCCACTGTTTCCTTGTAAGCTAAAAAGGGATTCCGAACAGTTCAGACATCAATCGAGACAAGAACCGCATTGGTCAGCGTATTATTTATACACGTAGCCTGCCGCTTGAAAACTTATTTGACAACAGGTTTTAGGACAAATCGCAACGGTCACACATACGTATCCAACAAATTGTGGGCGCGCCAATTGATAAATACTCCCTAGCTGTGACGCTATTGATGAGCTCATTATTTGTCCCCGTAACTGGAACCCAACACTCGACATGCATGCTCCTGGTCAGTAGGTTAGCCAATAGCAGTCAAGCCGAACTGCGGAGGACGATGAGGACGAGGTGGGGAAGGAAAATGAGAAAGAGGAGAAGTGGGATGACGATGAAGACGAGGCGAAGGAGGAAGAGTTGGAAGACGATTAGGACGCGGAGGAGTTGGAAGAGGAAGAGGACGCAGAGGAGTTGGACGAGGAGGAGTTCGAAGAGGAAGAGGAGGAGTTGGAAGAGGACGCGGAGGAGGAGGAGGAGGAGGAGGAGGAGGAGGAGGACGCGGAGGACGATGAGGACGAGGTGGCGGAGGAAAATGTGGAAGAGGAGAAGTGGGAAGACGATGAAGACGAGGCGGAGGAGTAAGAGTTGGCAGACGATTAGGACGCGGAGGAGTTGGAAGAGGACGCGGAGGAGGAGGAGGAGGAGGAGGAGGACGCGGAGGACGATGAGGACGAGGTGGCGGAGGAAAATGTGGAAGAGGAGAAGTGGGAAGACGATGAAGACGAGGCGGAGGAGGAAGAGTTGGCAGACGATTAGGACGCGGAGGAGTTGGAAGAGGACGCGGAGGAGGAAGAAGGAGGAGGAGGAGGAGGAGGACGCGGAGGACGATGAGGACGAGGTGGCGGAGGAAAATGTGGAAGAGGAGAAGTGGGATGACGATGAAGACGAGGCGGAGGAAGAAGAGTTGGCAGACGATTAGGACGCGGAGGAGTTGGAAGAGGACGCGGAGGAGGAGGAGGAGGAGTAGGAGGAGGAGGACGCGGAAAACGATGAGGACGAGGTGGCGGAGGAAAATGTGGAAGAGGAGAAGTGGGATGACGATGAAGACGAGGCGGAGGAAGAAGAGTTGGCAGACGATTAGGACGCGGAGGAGTTGGAAGAGGACGCGGAGGAGGAAGAGGAGGAGGAGGAGGAGGAGGAGGAGGAGGAGGAGGACGCGGAGGACGATGAGGACGAGGTGGCGGAGGAAAATGTGGAAGAGGAGAAGTGGGATGACGATGAAGACGAGGCGGAGGAAGAAGAGTTGGCAGACGATTAGGACGCGGAGGAGTTGGAAGAGGACGCGGAGGAGGAGGAGGAGGAGGAGTAGGAGGAGGAGGACGCGGAAAACGATGAGGACGAGGTGGCGGAGGAAAATGTGGAAGAGGAGAAGTCGGAAGACGATGAAGACGAGGCGGAGGAGTAAGAGTTGGCAGACGATTAGGACGCGGAGGAGTTGGAAGAGGACGCGGAGGAGGAAAAGGAGGAGGAGGAGGAGGAGGAGGAGGACGCGGAGGACGATGAGGACGAGGTGGCGGAGGAAAATGTGGAAGAGGAGAAGTGGGATGACGATGAAGACGAGGCGGAGGAAGAAGAGTTGGCAGACGATTAGGACGCGGAGGAGTTGGAAGAGGACGCGGAGGAGGAGGAGGAGGAGTAGGAGGAGGAGGACGCGGAAAACGATGAGGACGAGGTGGCGGAGGAAAATGTGGAAGAGGAGAAGTGGGATGACGATGAAGACGAGGCGGAGGAAGAAGAGTTGGCAGACGATTAGGACGCGGAGGAGTTGGAAGAGGAAGAGGACGCGGAGGAGTTGGACGAGGAGGAGTTGGAAGAGGACGCGGAGGAGGAGGAGGAGGAGGAGGAGGAGGAGGAAGAGGAGGAGGAGGAGGACGCGGAAAACGAGTAGGACGAGGTGGCGGAGGAAAATATGGAAGAGGAGAAGTGGGACGACGATGAAGACGAGGCGGAGGAGGAAGAGTTGGCAGACGAAAAGGACGCGGAGGAGTTGGAAGATTAAGAAGACGCGGAGAAGTTGGACGAGGAGCAGTTGGAAGAGGACGCGGAGGAGGAGGAAGAGGAGGAGGAGGAGGAGTTGGAAGACGATTAGGACGCGGAGGAGTTGGAAGAGGAAGAGGACGCGGAGGAGTTGGACGAGGAGGAGTTGGAAGAGGACGCGGAGGAGGAGGAGGAGGAGGAGGACGCGGAGGACGATGAGGACGAGGTGGCGGAGGAAAATGTGGAAGAGGAGAAGTCGGAAGACGATGAAGACGAGGCGGAGGAGTAAGAGTTGGCAGACGATTAGGACGCGGAGGAGTTGGAAGAGGACGCGGAGGAGGAGGAGGAGGAGGAGGAGGAGTAGGAGGAGGAGGACGCGGAAAACGATGAGGACGAGGTGGCGGAGGAAAATGTGGAAGAGGAGAAGTGGGATGACGATGAAGACGAGGCGGAGGAAGAAGAGTTGGCAGACGATTAGGACGCGGAGGAGTTGGAAGAGGAAGAGGACGCGGAGGAGTTGGACGAGGAGGAGTCTGAAGAGGACGCGGAGGAGGAGGAGGAGGAGGAGGAGGAAGAAGAGGAGGAGGAGGAGGAGGAGGAGGACGCGGAAAACGAGTAGGACGAGGTGGCGGAGGAAAATGTGGAAGAGGAGAAGTGGGACGACGATGAAGACGAGGCGGAGGAGGAAGAGTTGGCAGACGAAAAGGACGCGGAGGAGTTGGAAGATGAAGAAGACGCGGAGAAGTTGGACGAGGAGCAGTTGGATGAGGACGCGGAGGAGGAGGAGGAGGAGGACGAGGACGAAGTTGCGGAGGAAAATGTTGAAGAGGAGAAGTGGGAAGACGAGGCGGAGGAGGAAGAGTTGGCAGACGAAAAGGACGCGGAGGAGTTGGAAGATGAAGAAGACGCGGAGAAGTTGGACGATGAGCAGTTGGAAGAGGACGCGGAGGAGGAGGAAGAGGAGGAGGAGGAGTTGGAAGACGATAAGGACGCGGAGGAGAAGGAAGAGGAAGAGGACGCGGAGGAGTTGGACGAGGAGGAGTTGGAAGAGGACGCGAAGGAGGAAAAAGAGGAGGAGGAGGAGGAGGAGGAGGAGGACGATGAAGACGAGGTGGCGGAGGAAAATGTGGAAGAGGAGAAGTGGGAAGACGATGAAGACGAGGCGGAGGAGGAAGAGTTGGCAGACGATAAGGACGCAGAGGAGTTGGAAGAGGAAGCGGACGCGGAGGAGTTAGACGAGGAGGAGTTGGAAGAAGACAAGAAGGAGGGGGAGGAGGTGGCGGAGGCAAATGTGGAAGAGGAGAAGTGGGAAGACGATTAAGACGATGCGGAGGAGGAAGAGTTGGCAGACGATTTGGACGCGGAGGAGTGTGAAGAGGAAGAGGCCGCGGAGGTGGAGGAGGAGGAGGACAAAGTGGCGGAGAAAATGTTGAAGAGGAGAAGTGGGAAGACGATGAAGACGAGGCGGAGGAGGAAGAGTTGGCAGACGATTAGGACGCGGAGGAGTTGGAAGAGGAAAAAGACGCGGATAAGTTGGACGAGGAGGAGTTGGAAGATGACGCGGAGGAGGATGAGGAGGAGGAGGATTAGGAGGAGGAGGAGGAAGAGTTGGAAGACGATTAGGACGCGGAGGAGTTGGAAGAGGAAGAGGACGCGGAGGAGTTGGACGAGGAGGAGTTGGAAGAGGACGCGGAGGAGGAGGAAATGGAGGAGGAGGAGGAGGAGGAGGAGGAGAAGGAGAAGGAGGAGGAGGAGGAGGAGGAGGAGGAGGACGAGGACGAGGTCGCGGAGGAAAATGTGGAAGAGGAGAAGTTTGATGACGATGAAGACGAGGCGGAGGAGGAAGAGTTGGCAGACGATTTTGACGCGGAGGAGTTTGAATAGGAAATGAACGCGGAGGAGTTGGACCAGGAGGAGTTGGAAGAGGACGCGGAGGAGGAGGAGGAGGAGGAGGACGCGGAAGACGATGAGGACGAGGTCGCGGAGGAAAATGTGGAAGAGAAGAAGTTTGATGACGATGAGGACGAGGCGGAGGAGGAAGAGTTGGCAGACGATTAGGACGCGGAGGAGTTGGAAGAGGAAGAGAACGCGGAGGAGTTGGACGAGGAGGAGTTGGAAGAGGACGCGGAGGAGGAGGAGGAGGAGGAGGACGCGGAGGACGAGGAGTTGAAAGACGATGAGGACGCTGAGAATGAGGAAGAGGAGGACGAGGTGGCGGAGGAAAATGTGGAGGAGGAGGAGGAGGAGGAGGAGGATGAGGTGGTAGTGGTAGGTGTGGTGGTTGTGGTGGAAGAGGAGGAGGACTAGGATGTAGAGGAGGATGAAGACGAGGCGGAGGAGGAAGAGTTGGAAGACGATTAGGACGCGGAGGAGTTGGAAGACGAGGAAAACGAGTTGGAGGAGGAAGAACAAGCTAAACACGGCAGGCTGCAGCAGCCAGGTCCACCGAAGCAGTTGGCGGTGAATGGGGTTAATAGGGTGATTTGCAGGTCAGAAGAAGACGCGTCGGAAGAAGTACAGGTAGGCGTGCTGGAAGGGCGGCGACTCGCTGCGACAGACCTTCTCGTCGATGAAGATTACCCACTCGTCCTCGTCGCTGTCGCTGTCGTTGTCGACGCCTTTAAGTCCGGGCACAAGCGGGTGCCACGGCCGCGACGCCCTCCGCCAGGGCCGAGCGTCTAATGTGGCAGACGTAGTGACCGGCCTGGTGAAGGGAAATAGTGCTACTTTAAAGTTACAAGTAGTTGGCACAACATGTGCACGATATTTGGGGTTTTGAGCGACTCTCTGCTTATTTTTTGCTAGTAGATTATAAAGGAGCTCACTGAAGTTGACTCGCCCATGTGGCTGATGAAAACCATTAAGATCATGAGGTCCTCCTCCGCCTCGTCTTCATCGTCTTCCCACTTCTCCTCTTCCACATTTTCCTCCGCCACCTCGTCCGACTCCTCCGCGTCCGCTTCCTCTTCCAACTCCTCCGCGTCCTAATCGTCTTCCAACTCTTCCTCCTCCGCCTCGTCTTCATCGTCTTCCCACTTCTCCTCTTCCACATTTTCCTCCGCCACCTCGTCCCCATCGTCCTCCGCGTCCTCTTCCTCCTCCTCTTCTCCTCCGCGTCCTCTTCTTCGAACTCCTCCTCGTCCAACTCCTCCGCGTCCTCTTCCTCTTCCAACTCCTCCGCGTCCTAATCGTCTTCCAACTCTTCCTCCTTCGCCTCGTCTTCATCGTCATCCCACTTCTCCTCTTTCTCATTTTCCTTCCCCACCTCGTCCTCATCGTCCTCCGCAGTTCGGCTTGACTGCTATTGGCTAACCTACTGACCAGGAGCATGCATGTCGAGTGTTGGGTTCCAGTTACGGGGACAAATAATGAGCTCATCAATAGCGTCACAGCTAGGGAGTATTTATCAATTGGCGCGCCCACAATTTGTTGGATACGTATGTGTGACCGTTGCGATTTGTCCTAAAACCTGTTGTCAAATAAGTTTTCAAGCGGCAGGCTACGTGTATAAATAATACGCTGACCAATGCGGTTCTTGTCTCGATTGATGTCTGAACTGTTCGGAATCCCTTTTTAGCTTACAAGGAAACAGTGGCGGCTAAAAAGTTGTCCAAAAAAGCTTCCGCCGCCTCGACGTCTTTGGCGACGGAGAAGATGAACCCCGATGAACCCTCGGAGGAGAAGACGAAGAAGAAGACGGCCGCTGATGAAGATGCTGGCTAAAGCCACCCGTCTGCCTTTGTAAATTCGCATTTTTCCACGCCCCTATTTTCTACCACAAACCACCCCACTCCCCATCCTCCTCCTCCTGCGATCAATGTTCTTTCTGCATATAAATGATCAATAAATAAATCGATTTTATTTGCTTTTCCATTCAACTTGATCCCATTTGGAGCGGATACGATTGGTATGGGTAGAGACGGCCTATTGGACCACGTGTCGTCGCCATTGGCGTGGCTAATGACATCTGCATTTCATGTCAGCTCGAGGTGACGACGAATGTGGCCACGACGAATGCCCAACGGCTTTTGATCTACTGGTTGGCACCTCTAGCCGAGTGGCCTGCAAAACGGAAGCTTGAACCTAGGTTGCGGTTGATCTAAACCCCGTTTCAGGCAGTTGGAGAAGATTGATTGAGTTTCCGGCCAAAATTGCACAAGCTGCGTATTGGTCTTCCAGTCAGGCAACCTACGAGATGATGATTACGACGACGACAAAGTCGTTCCAAATCTAATATCTACTCGAGGTTAGCAAAGATGTTGATGCTTTATGCACTTCATCCCAAAGCCACGTCCGTTATGCAATATAAATCGCACATGACCGACCCAATGCAATGAACGTGGATTTTCACGCATAAGCCAGGACATTGATAATGATTGAGGATTTGTGCTTGAGAATCGCGATCCATGCCTCGGGATCAACGTGCTTCAACCGGTACTCTGGACGGCTCAAGAGCTATGTCCATTTCATTGCTGTTTTACCAGAATAAATCTAACCAGACGCGTTATTTTAACAATCGGTTATCAGGGAGTGGATGCCGTCTTCGGCAAATTTCGTCGCCTTTGCTTCGTAGTTCGTCGGT
Organism: Proteocephalus fallax; assembly: GCA_028672205.1. Taxonomy (NCBI): domain Eukaryota; kingdom Metazoa; phylum Platyhelminthes; class Cestoda; order Proteocephalidea; family Proteocephalidae; genus Proteocephalus; species Proteocephalus fallax. The sequence continues at coordinate 122,267 of JAPUBX010004053.1, read as the reverse complement.
TCAGGAGACTTGGATTGAGCTCTAGCAGTATAAAAACCTTTGCCAACGCCTATATAAATCTACTTGCTCGCACGACGAGCAAGATCTCTACTCGAGTTTCGCAAAGATGTTGATGCTTCACCCCAAAGACTCCAATTACCATTGCCACGCTCGGGCCGGTGTGTTAACTGAAACCTGATGAAGCAAATGATCCTCATGTGGTACACATGACCGACTTGTTTCATTGACACAAGGCGACCACATGCAAGGTGGCATTTACATACAAATTAGTGCTACCCATCTCGCTTCAAGATGGGTGGAGATGATTATTGTGGAAGGCCTGCTTCAAGTAGGGGCAACTGGTATGGAACAGTTATAATATCCCTTCTTCACGTTGCCTTTTTAAAACAACATTGGCTAGTAAAGCGCAATGATTCAATGCAGCTCGGATGAAGTCTTGTGACCCGTGAAATGGTTCAATAATTTATTTCGAGGTTGCGAAACTCTGTTAAGGATCACGGACCCACCTTAAAAAATACTCACTAAGCGTTTACGTCAAATGCTGGCACAACTACTAACACCGCCAATAGTAGTACTACTAAACCCCCAAACCTCTCAATTACTGAAAAGCGCGTTCCTATAATGCTTCACAATCACTAAGCACCAACATTGTCTCGTGATTGAAGTGCATTTCTTACAATCGTCCGACGGCGCGTGTTCTTGGCAAGCGTTTGGATTTCTAAACACTGGTTTTCCAACCAAGCACGTTGCATTGTTTATGAAACAAGAGACTAACAGTGTTTCAACTGTGTTTGGTGGATTTTAGAGCAGCTCCAGGATGTGGTGATTTCGATTTCTTATGTGGAATCGCAGTACTTTTGGTATGAGTAGTATAAGCAGTGGCAATAGTAGTGGTGGTAGAAAGTTCCCCAAGTGGGTCAAGTGAACCGCACAAAGGTCTTTTTTTTAAGCAGATGACCGTTAACACAAAAAAATGATTCGAGCTAATTTGATTGACCAACTCGTAGTTTCAAGAATTCGTAATTTTAATTATTTCTAACATCCCGTGATCGCACGATTGAGTGAGAACAACGGGGTTGTCTTTCAATTCATTCAGCTGTTGTTTTGGTATTAGAGCGGGTTCAGCTAATCAAAACGATGCAGCAACAACTTATCAGAGCTTATCTAGCACATGGTCTTCATAGTAGGAGCTTCTTATTTGCAATCAGAATTGTACACCCATTTTGAATTATAAATGGCTAATGTCTCCCATGTGAACACTTACCTATATCAAATCAAGTAATTGTCGATGAAATTTCAGCATCATTGGGGCTCAATAACCAAGACCCCAAGAACTTGGATTCCCACGAGAACGTTTTGTGGTTTCGTAAGCACCTAATCAACGCAACCTCCGGGTTGAAAACATTTTGATTCTTTTTATCATCCCGTTTTCTCGCCTTTGTAGAGATTGTCTAGACAATGAATAGAAACCCCCATTTTGCTGTCATCTTCTTTCATGGGTTTTGGATAATTCTGATCGGTTTTCTTTTAAATGTCTTCTCATTAAATTGCCTGAACCCAAACGACTTTCTGCAGGACCGTGAAGTCGTTGCATGCGCGAACCAGAATGGATGAATTAAAAATCAAACTGAATTATCTTTAGGGCCGGTGATGGGGGGTAATGAGTAACTCGCCTGTATCTAGTAAGTCCTCAGACATTCAACGTTTTATGGAACTAAATGTTGATGAGTTGTTTGGCTAACAAAGCCTATATACATGGTTCTTATGAATGAACCAATGAGAGAGATGAGTGGCCCAAGGGCCAAAATATAAGCAATGAGGGACTAGGTGGGGGGAGACACCCAAACACCTAGTTTCTGTTTCTGCAGGTTAGATGTGGTTTCTGACAGGAATGAATCGCACAAACGCTCACAACATGGCATGGGAAGAATGTCGAAACACGCGCTGGTACGATCAAAGCCTGCAGTCGGAACTGGATCCATTCTGTCTGACGCACTCGTCTGTGCAATTTCTAAGGATGCCCCTCGATCAAAGGCGGGTTGCCCTCGGACGCGAGATTTACCGAATGCCCAAGAAAGTTAATTGAAAACGATCTCCAACCAAAAGCTGTCCGTACTTCTACGACGGGGCCGGCTGCAGCAACGAAACTGTCGAACTGCTGCTGTCGGAGTGACCCGGTGGAGCAGGGGTCATTTATGTTGCTCTGTTGGCGAAAGACCTTTGTATGATTCCCAGGTCTGGCCCTTACGGATGGCTTGATGACGTCACCTGCAAACATTTTCCAGAGATTCTTCATGGCTGACCCCAATAGGGCGGTTTATCTCCTATTAGCAGATATCCGCGTTAATTCGGATTGCATTTGTCCGCGAGTTTGGCAACTGAACCCGTCGATCGATGCCACGATAGCGCATTTAAAGCGTTTACACTCCGTCTACCGTCTAGAACCAGAATGTGACAACAATTGTCTCCCAACTAACCCCCTTGGACAGCTGATATCCTGGCCATTACTTGCTTGTGGACATCCTCTATCAGAAGATAGCTTTAGTAGCAGTGGCTGTAGTAATATAAAATGTTTTCGGAGCTGGATAGGACCATAATTTCGCATTTACCACATGTTTCACAATTCTCCTCAATCTCACGTTGTCTTACGAAGAACGCGTGGTGACCTTGGAATGACCTTGATGTGTTTCTTGCACGATCGTTCTCACTGGTTGTTGTTGTTGTTAGATTCAGGTTCCAGAGATGATTTCACATCGACCATTCTGATGCCAGATTCCGAAGCGATCGACCGGAATTCACACTGCACACTGCTGCGCAAAAAACGAATGGTGACCGGTTACTGATCTGTTTATAGGTGGATTTGTAGTGACCTCAAACGCCCCTTTTTGTTTGAACGGACACGAACCGATTTCCGCCCACGAACACTCGAGCGCCGACTTTGTCTTGTGTATCCCGACCTGGTTGGCCGACAACATGAGGACTCCGACGTGATTCGGAAGACTTGAAGCGGAGCGATGCGTTAAGATGAATAGAATAAATACACCTCTACAACGAATCTGCGGGCCAGTTATTTGGAAGGTTTTGGGAGAAATAAAATAAATGCGAATTTCTTCAGTTCGTAGTATTAGCAGCACCAGCAGTAGTAGAAGCAGTAGTAGTATAGGTCATAAATGAAACATTTGTGCAGCTCATGTGAAGTTATTTCTTTTGGCTTGTCTCAATGAAGCCACTACAGTGCAGCATTCAGGCGACTGTGACCCGGTGTTGACAGAGAGAAATGACACGATCGACCTTGTTTGTAGACGGGTATCATTTGGAAGAGAACACCATCTTCGAAGTAAAGCCATTCAATGCGCAGTAACTTGCACAGCCGGGAACTGTAATGTGGCCTGCCTATGCTAGGCGTCCGAAGCGATGTCGTTAACATTGTAAATAAAACGGGGTAGACGCGTTTTCTATGTGGAGATGTTTCTAACGACGGTGCCACAAATGATTTCATTCAAGGCCAGGAGGGAGGGTCGTGGAGGGTCATTCGAGGGTCATTCGAAGTTTCCCAATGTATCGCAGTTGAGATCAGAAAAAGCCAATATAAACGTTTCTCCAGAAAGGCTTGAAAAAAGTATAGATGCTCGGCGTTAAGGCTAATCGTGATTGTGTGCTTATCTTCCATGTGATCGTATGGGGACGAATTCAATCTAATGCTGAAAATCGGCTTCATCATTCGATTTCAAACATGCGGAATTAAAGACAACACTTTGGTGCAATGTTGCAACTCGTTGGGCCTCAAAAACAACACATTGACTACGGTCCTATCAACAGGGGGCCTTTAAAACGGGTCCTTCAATGGGTATTCCACGTGTCTCTTTCTTGTCGTCCCATCTGCGTATTTCGTTGACGGACTCAAGTAAAGTGGCCTGCCTATTCTCTCCATTCAAGAGATCATCATTCCACGCCACTTCAATCGTTGTTCACTAATCGCTGCTCGTATTTAAAGTAACGCCTCCCATCCCTCTTTTCAATTTCATCCAAGTGTAAATCTCTTCAACCAATGCGTAGGCTATACCGCTCAATACTCACAAGAACGGCTGCTTATCGCACTTCGGTTATTCCTTATTTGTCCCGATTTTTGGTTTAACCAGAGCAGGTGAAGGAGGAACTAAAAGAAAATTTTCGCATCTTATACTTGTTATACTGCCTTTTTTACTATTTTTACTGCTGAAAGTTTTGGTCCTCGTGACCTCAATAAAGCCACTTAAATTGTAATAATTATTATTGATTCTACTACAACCATGCTGCCATGTGGTGCATAAGCGATATGTCACAAGACAATAACATCGATTTTACCACTAACCCCCACAGTTACTTAAAGGGCGTTTGCCGAATGTTTTACCCTCACCTAGCGCCCCCACAGACTCGTGGTTGAGGCGATATTTGATTATCGTCTCGCCGTGTGTGTGTGTTTTAGATAAGAGCGCAGAGCTTCGATTTGGCAAACTGCTCGAAACAATTAAACAGCATTTATAAAAAAGCGAGCAGTTTATTTTGGTACAAATTCGGGTAGAATACAGAGCATTAATTAAATTGAACGCACAATGCCTGATATTGGTAGTATTCGTGTCAATGGTTGAAGTATTTGTAGTAGTAGTAGAAGTAGCAGAAATCGTCGCATTATTTGTAGTTGTAGTGGAAGAGGAGCATATTATACGCAATCGATTGGCGGTCAATGACGTGTGAATGAATTAAAAAGGTGTGTCGTTTGTAGTCAGCTGTGCTGGGTAATGGAGTTCGGTGTCCCAAGCCTCGTCAACTCGTCCTTCGTCCCCTTTACTGATTCCTCCGAGTTGGCGCACCCGAATCGCCTGCACAAAGGCCAAATTGAAGAGGGAGAAGTAGAAGAGGGTGATGAAGAGGATGGTGAGGGAGAGGACGTAGATGGCGCCCATGAGGCGGTTGAGGATGCCCGTGTCACCGCAGGTCACCCCCGTGCCAACGCTCACTGCCGTGTAGGCCTCGCTGCAGGGGAAGACCTGTCGCGTGAGTTCTCCGAAGTCCGTGTCGCCCTCGGCCACGAGGAAGGCGAGAATTGCTCTTGCCACCGACTGGTATTCCTTCCTCACCCGGGCTGTGAGCGGATCGTCTGCAGCCCTCTAAAATGTGGAACCGAGTAAACCAATTGCATCAGTCCTTCCGTGCCTTCGTGCGTGCGCAATAGCAGTTGCGTTGCAATTATTCCAGAGTCATCGATTGAGCATACGCACGATCCAATGACATGTGATTTGCGTGTTTTTTTCAATTTGAAGGTTAGAATCCCACTTACCGCCCGAGTTTCTTTAACGAACTGGGCAAGTTAGTTCAACTGGCCTGAAAAATGCCGTCTTTTGAGATTCGATCTCCTGTAGCTGCACCTTCAGATTATCAAAATCGGGCTTCAAGCCCTCTAAATCAGCAGGGAGTTTCTTCAATCCTTCGTTTGCTTTGATTAATGCCGCCTGTGGGGGATTCGGCCCAATTGCAGCGACGAAAACGTCCACTCTGTCGGCTAGAAGTGCCAATATTCGCGATAGATGTATTGAGAAGCGTGGGATCAAGGGCTCCAATGATCGGCTTTCGAGAAAAAGGAAAAGAATAATTTGAAATTTTTTTTCTACGTCGCAGCAAACCTTTTGAACATTGCTTCAAACTTACTGTAAGGTCCAGCCCATTAATCGCGTTATTAAGTAGCGTGCGCAACCGTTGAAGTTCATTGTCTGTCGGTAGGGTTTGTTCAATCCTCTGATCCTTCACCGTTCTCACAAAGTCCCTAAAAGACACACATTCCATCCGGTAGTCATGGAAACGAGGGGAGACGTGAAGCTATTTAAAGCTCCATAACGACTTACTCCTCACCGCTCTTGATGCCATTCTGGATTGCCGGGCTATTAACCAGCTTCTCGGAATCAACTAAATTTGTGTATCCCACTGCCGCCAAGAGCCCCGCCATCTTTGACGCCAAAGACGGATTACAGGTGTTTGTCAGGGCGAAGAGCAGATCACGCGGCGGTGGTAGGTTTAAAAAGTCACCCGCGCCACCAGCGCCCCCGGGATTTGAGAAATCTCCTACGAGTGATGGCCATTTTTCATTCAGAACTCCATTGACAACGAAGTCGGTCTTATTGATCGCCGACTCCCGAACCAAGTAGACGCAGACTTCTCCTGCGAACAAAATATGGCATACACCGAAGGTTAAAACTGCTTTACGTATTTACAAAGCATTTATTTGCCCTCGAACACCAGATTCTGCAGTCTACCCACTTATTCGTCTTTAACCCAATCGCTAATCGATACGGTCAAGTGAATACAAACTATTTTATCGATTGCATGACTGAGGTGGGGGGAAACGAGGATGCAAACTGACCGGAGATGAATGTCAGGAGAAATAGCAAGACGGAAATGATGACGGCGAAGATGAGCAGGATTGGGATGAAGAAAGCTGAGCAACAGCACACAGATCCCTTCCCGCAGACAAGCCTGTCGAGCCGATTTTCCGATACGTCGATGTCTAGGAAAAAATTGGATTGTGATGACGACAGACACGCCCCTAGCTTGTTCGAAAACCTTACGGGCAGCGGAGTAGATACGCAGCATCATTCCACGATAGACGAGGTGAATGCAAACAAGCACGGCGATCAGTGTCATCAGGATGAAGATGCCGCCGATAACATTGAGGCCTATGGAGGCGTATGGTATGTAGGTGGGCAATTCCTTCTCGAAGGTTCTTACAAGGTCATCCAGCTGAGCTTTGATGCCACCTGTCTGATTGGCCGCCATGCTCCAGAAATCATTGACGGCTCCTAGTTGGCTGTTTATGTCCAGTTGGTTAAACAATTCATCAGCTATCTCCTTTTTGGATTCGTCGAGGTCATTAAGGGTTGTCTGCAGCTGTTGAAGTAGGCCTTTCAACTCAGTCGAGAAATCGGTCAATAGCAGACAGGAATGTGTCCATGCCACTACTGGTCAATAAATTGGGGTCTATCGGCGAGTTGAGTCCCCCTATTGCCAGCTTGCACAAAAAGACATTGTTAATTAAGCTGTTTTGAGAAAGTCTTAAGAATCAGTCACCAACCTTTAGAGCTGCACAATCTGCACTCGTGTCACATGCTGGTATCATTGTAAACGCATCGTTAAAGTCTGTCTTCACTTTATCTATCTTTGCTGTCAGCGACGTTAATTTGTCTCCGAGCTGAATCATTTGGGAATGAACTGCGTTTCCCGTGTCCTGAAATGTACCTACGCTATCCACTACAGATTGCGCAACGTTTAAAAGGTCCCCAAGTTTCAGATATGTTCGAAGAATCACAATTGTGCTGTCGACCTGCCGAGAAAGTTCCGCCTGGAAAGTAAGTAAGTAAGTAGGTCAGTAACGTTGGGATCCCTTGTTAACGGTAGCCCCCAGAAATATAGTCTCACTTGTGTGTGGTTTATGAAAACGTCGAGCGTTTCATTGGTGAGCCGTTGGCCTCCGGTGATTCCGTTGTCTATGAAAGCTGTGAGAGCGCTTGTCAGGGTGTTTATGCCACCGATCAGCGAGGTTGTTTCATTGGGACTAGAGGCCGTGTTGTTGTCGAGATAGTTGAGCACAAGACCCGTGCTCCCGAAGTATACGCCTATGAGGATCACACAAGCTACACCAAACGCCAGAGTAATTGCCAGCAGGGCTAAGTAAAGGATTCGGGTGATGCGGTGAGTGCGTTCGCCCGAACTCTTCTCCAAAATTGCACGCTGCGTGCGATTGAGATGCGAGTACGTCTATTGGAGATGTTAAGAAGCAAGAATGAATAGAGTTTGCCGATAGATTGGCTAGTTGATGATAGGGGGAAAACGACTGACCGAATCACTATCACCGCGAGAGCAACAGCAGCAGCAGCAGTTGATAATCTGTATGGCAATAATGAGGAATATGACGGTGACAAATACTCCGATGGCGCACCAGAAGATTGTTGGCTCGCCGTTGGGGTGACCTTGCGCGTCTGCGACCGCTTCTGAGCCCCCTCCAAGCGAGGTCGGTAGAACCTCCAGCACGGGAAGGGGCACCTGTTTCAGCAGAATCATGGGAAGGACGAAGTCGACAACCGACTGCAAGAGATCGCCCCTGATTTCGAAATCGGTTCCGTTCGGAGAACTGTTGACAGGACGCAGCACCATATTCATGACGCCGCAGTTTTCACGCTGCACAACCCACACGACGATGGAAGCCACTAGGGCCAAGAGAGTCGATTCCAGACCCATGTTTGTGTACGATTAATTTGGTATCCAAGTTCTGTCGCTGTTGCAAGTAACGTTGCTCTATATGAACTTATGCACAACACAAGGCGCCTTTATAGCACCTCGTAGCCCCACAAACACACACCACTGCCTGCGAGTACATACGTCATTCGCAAAAGGTGGGAAACAGCACAAGAAGCTGGCAGTGCCTATTACGGAATGTCATAATTTCGAATATTTGTTTTGTATTATCAGTCTCATAATACGGATACTATCACTGCTACCAATAATACTTATACTGCGACAACCACTACGACTTCTATAACTACCACTAAGATCTCTACTGCTATGTATGCTGCTGTTTATTCAACTTTAGCGGTGTCTTTCAGGTTCGAGGTATTTTTCAAATTCAAAAATACTCATTTTGCATGACAAACCATCGTTGGTCAATTGATTTCTATAAAATAGGGTCTATAATCTACGAATGAGGAATGATGTATTACAAATTACTTCCGCGTGCATGCATACAAATGGTGATTCTTTTGGTGAAAGGTTCCATGAAATTTAAGCATAATTGAGCATAATTCAATAACTCAGTGACAATTCAATATATAAATAAAAATATTGTAGAACCTGTACTACACATATCAATATTTAAATGATGATACTTTTCCATGCAAAATGAGTTTTTTTATACAATCGTAGTGTTAGTATTAGGATTAACAGAATCGGTAATGTTGTGGGAAAAAATTGTCGCATACATTTGCGTTGGAAAATTAATTTATAATTAATTGTCTGTCTCTGAGAGCACGTGGCAGGCCTCAAACATTAACAATTCTCAGTGTCTTGGAATTTTCCATCAACGATAGCGCAACGTCGAAATAAATTCTTGAACCGTTTCACGGGTCACAAGACTTCATTGGAGCTGCATTGAATCATTGCGCTGTATGAAATCCTTAAAATTACGAATTCTTGAAACTGCGAGTTGGTGCCCAACATGAACAATTAATAAGGTCAATCCAATTTGATCGAATCAATTTTTTTGTGTCATCTGCTTAAAAAAGCGACCTTTGTGCGGTTCACTTGACCCACTTGGGGCAACTTTCTACCACCACTACTACTACTATAGCCACTGCTTATACTACTCATACCAAAAGTACTGCGATTCCACATAAGAAATCGCAATGACCTCATCCTGGAGCTGCTCTAAAATCCACCAAGCACAGTTGAAACACTGTAAGTCTCTTGTTTCATAAACAATGCAACGTGCTTGGTTGGAAAACCAGTGTTTAGAAATCCAAACGCCTGCCAAGAACACGCGCCGTCGGACGAATGTAAGAAATGCACTTCAATCGCGAGACAATGTTGGTGCTTGGTGATTGTGAAGCATTAGAGGAACGCGCTTTTCAGTAATTGAGAGGTTTGGGGGTTTAGTAGTACTACCATTGGCGGTGTTAGTAGTTGTGCCAGCATTTGACGTAAACGCTTAGTGAGTATGTTTTAAGGTGGGTGCGTGATCCTTAACAGAGTTTCGCAACGTCGAAATAAATTATTGAACCGTTTCACGGGTCACAAGACTTCATCCGAGCTGCATTGAATCATTGCGCTTTACTAGCCAATGTTGTTTTAAAAAGGCAACGTGAAGAAGGGATATTATAACTGTTCCATACCAGTTGCACCTACCAGAAGCAGTCCTTCCACAATAATCATCGCCACCCATCTTGAAGCGAGATGGGTAGCAGTTATGTGTATGTAAATACCACCTTGCATGTGGTCGCCTTGTGTCAATGAAACAAGTCGGTCATGTGTACCACATGGGTGGTCATTTGCTTCATCAGGTTTCAGTTAACACACCGGCCCGAGCGTGGCAATGGTAATTGGAGTCTTTGGGGTATCGCCTCAACCACGAGTCTGTGGGGGCGCTAGGTAAGGGTAAAACGCCCTTTCAGTAACTGTGGGGGTTAGTGGTAAAATCGACGTTATTGTCTTGTGACATATCGCTTATGCACCACATGGCAGCATGGTTGTAATAGCAGTAATAACAATTATTATTATTATACTTGTAGTGGCTTTATTGAGGTCACGAGGACCACAACTGTCGGCATAAAACAAGAAAGTATAACAAGTACCAGATATGAAAATTGTCTTTAAGTTCCTGCTCCACCTGGTCTGGTTAAACCAAAATTCGGGACAAATAAGGAATGACCGAAGTGCGATATGCCGCCGTTCTTGTGGGTATTGAACTGTATAGCCTACGAATTGGTTGAAGAGATTTACACTTGGATGAAAATGGAAAGAGGGATGGGAGGCGTTACTTTAAATACGAGCAGCGATTAGTGAACAACGATTGAAGTGGCGTTGAATGATGATCTCTTGAATGGAGAGGATAGGCCGGCCACTTGACTTGAAATACGCAGACGGGACGACAAGAAAGAGACACGGTGAATACCCATTGAAGGACCCGTTTTAAAGGCCCCCTGTTGATAGGACCGTAGTCAATGTGTTGTTTTTGAGGCCCAACGAGTTCCAACATTGCACCAAAGTGTTGTCTTTAATTCCGCATGTTTGAAATCGAACGATGAAGCCGATTGTCAGTATTAGATTGAAGTCGTCCCCATACGAGCACGTAGAAGACAAGCCAAAATAAATAACATCACATGAGCTGTACAAATGTATCATTTATGAGCTATACTACTACTGCTGGCGCTGTTAGTACTACGAACTGAAGAAATTTGAATTTATTTTATTTCTCCCAAAACCTTCCAAATAACTGGCCCGCAGATTCGTTGTAGAGGTGTATTTATTCTATTCATCTTAACGCATCGCTCCGCTTCAAGTCTTCCGAATCACGTCGGAGTCCTCATGTTGTCGGCCAACCAGGTCGAAGCCTCCCAGCGAGATCTCCTGCTCTTGATCACGCACAATTTGATTACTAATTACGGAGACCTATTCCAGAACAGGGTCATGTGGTTTTAAAATAACTCCGACAGATCCGAGGCGAGATAGAAAGGCTCATAAGAAACGAAAAAAGTCAATAAACAATAAATTTCAATAATTACGAAAAAAACATCAACATCTGTGCTCAACTCGAGTAGAGATTAGATTTGGAAAGACTTTGTCGTCGTCGTAATCATCATCTCGTAGGTTGCCTGACTGGAAGACCAATACGCAGCCTGTGCAATGTTGCCCGGAAACTCAATCAATCTGCTCCAACGGCCTTAAACGCGGTTTAGATCAACCGCAACCTAGGTTCAAGCTTCCGTTTTGCAGGCCACTCGGCTAGAGGTGCCAACCAGTAGATCAAAAGCCGTTGGGCATTCGTCGTGGCCACATTCGTCGTCACCTCGAGCTGACATGAAATGCAGATGTCATTAGCCACGCCAATGGCGACGACGCGTGGTCCAATAGGCCGTCTTTACCCATACCAATCGTATCCGCTCCAAATGGGATCAAGTTGAATGGAAAAGCAAATAAAATCGATTTATTTATTGATCATTTATATGTAGAAAGAACATTGATCTCAGGAGGAGGATGGGGAGTGGGGTGGTTTGTGGTAGAAAATAGGGGCGTGGAAAAATGCGAATTTACAAAGGCAGACGGGTGGCTTTAGCCAGCATCTTCATCAGCGGCCGTCTTCTTCTTCGTCTTCTCCTCCGAGGGTTCATCGGGGTTCATCTTCTCCGTCGCCAAAGACGTCGAGGCGGCGGAAGCTTTTTTGGACAACTTTTTAGCCGCCACTGTTTCCTTGTAGGCTAAAAAGGGATTCCAAACAGGTCAGACATCAATCGAGACAAGAAACGCATTGGTCAGGTTTTAGGACAAATCGCAACGGTCACACATACGTATCCAACAAGAAGTGGGCGCGCTAATTGATAAATCATCCATAGCTGTGACGCTATTGATGAGCTCATTATTTGTCCCCGTAACTGGAACCCAACACTCGACATGCATACTATTGGTCAGTAGGTTAGCCAATAGCAGTCAAGCCGAACTGCAGTTTCACTATTGTGGAGGATGAGGACGAGGAGAAGTGGGAAGACGAGGCGGAGGAGGAAGAGTTGGAAGAGGAAGAGGGCGCGGAGGAGTTGGACGAGGAGGAGGAGGAGGTGAAGCGGGAAGACGAGGCGGAGGAGGATGTGGAGGATAAGGAGGAGTGGGAAGACGAGAACGACGAGGCGCCTGACAGAAAGCAAGTCCGCCTTACCCTCGAGGTACTCCAACAGGGGCGATTCAAAGTGGCCGAACTGCATATCGCGGAGGGCCCCGATGACGTCGGAGGCGGCCAGGGTCTTCCGGCGACCGGCCTCGCAGTGAGCGCTCGCCATCGAGGTGACGCAGAGGATGAATGAGCTGGCTGCCTTGCTTATCGCCGAGCGCGCCTCGCGAGAGACGATGGTGGCACTGCCGCTGTTTTGGTCCGGCGGAACCTGGTTTAAGCAACACAAGGTGGGGGGGGGTTATGTGGGGCCTAGGGGGTGGTGCTGTCGCTGCATTCGCACCGCAAAGGTTGACTCCTGAAGCCGAGGTGGTTGCGTGACCGTCTCCGGCAGAGCGTGCAGCAGCCTCGCAGTTAATTGCCTGTTCACCATTCCATGCGTCCAATCAGATCACTGACAAGCCAAACCGACGAATAGGACTGCAATTGCAGTAAATTAGGTAGCAACAAATGCAAATGCTGCCCACACTCACCGCGTCGCGGATGATTCGCATGATCACGGAGTAGGGTAGGTAGAGGTCGTCCGATTTCTCCGTCATGGCTGAAAAAATTGGCACGCACATGTAGAGAGAGGCAGACAGACAGACGGCACGGGGCGCAGCGAAAAGATTCGACCGGCGTGATGATGGCCAAAAGGGGGTATTTATTTCAAAAGGAAAGAATAACAGAACAGGCTAAACACGGCAGGCTGCAGCAGCCAGGTCCACCGAAGCAGTTGGCGGTGAATTGGGTGAATCGATTTGCAGGTCAGAAGAAGACGCGTCGGAAGAAGTAGAGGTAGGCGTGCTGGAAGGGCGGCGACTCGCTGCGACAGACCTTCTCGTCGTTGAAGATTACCCACTCGTCCTCGTCCTCGTCGCTGTCGTTGTCGTCGACGCCTTTAAGTCTGGGCGAGGGTTCACACGCGGGTGCCACGCCCGCGATGCCCTCCGCCAGGGCCGAGCGTCTAATGTGGCAGACGTAGTGACCGGCCTGGTGAAGGGAAATAGTGCTACTTTTAAGTTACAAGTAGTTGGCACAATAGGTGCACGATATTTGGGATATTTTGCGCGACTGTCTACTTATTCTTTGCTAGTAGGTTATAAGGGAGCTCACTGAAGTTGACTCGCCCATGTGGCTGATGAAGGCCATTAGTTCGTAGTTGGAGGGGTTGCCGTCAGAGACGCTGTCCCTAGTGACGGCGCCCGCGGAGATGGCAGCGTTGCTCTGTTGGGTCTGGACGGGGGAAGCAGGCGATGCTACGGACGTCGCGAGCAGCTCGTCGGGATTCGAGAAGGCCATGTTAATGGCGGCCTCGACATCGTTGTGGCACGCCTGCAGGGCTCGGAAGGCCTAGAGGGGGCGAGAGGGGGACAACGGTGACCTTCAAGCTCTCTCTCTCGTAAAAAAATCATTTCGGATGTACAGCGCTTGGGGGGGGTTGGCGTAGTTCGTCTACAGAGAGGTGTGGGAGGGGATTGGTTAAAATTGGGGTCTGCGGGTGCATACTCACCAAATCATAGGGCAGTTCCATTTCAAGCAGCATGGCAAGTGCCGTTTCGCTGACCTCAGTTGTCGCGCTCCCGTCAGCAGCGTGGGCAATCGTCGTCGTCGTCATGGGGGCGGCCGACGACAAAGTAAGCTCGTCGTTGAGGTTGGCGTCATCGAGGTGCTCCATGAGCCAATTGGAGGCGACCTCGGCGCCGGCGTTTGACGTGGAAAGACAGGCGCGTACGCAGGCGTTCCTCGTGAAACCCATCGTCATCAGCTGTTCCACGACACCCTCGTCGGCCTCCTGCTGCTGTTGCTGCGGATGAGCGTTGTCCTCCTCGTCTGTGCGGGATTCTCCTGCTATTGGACAAACCGGCCTCATGATTGTTATTTGCCATGGAGAATGCGTGGCCTCTGCTGGGCGTCTTAGCCAATAGCTGGCATTCGAGACGACCTCACACGAGGAGAGAGGCTCCTACAGGCCCGCTCGAGCGGCTTTGCTCCTGATCACAGACAAAACCCACATTCCATACAAAAATTGGCGAGCGTCATGGCGCGTTATGACTGGATCCTTTCAATGGCAGCCATTACGCGTTTGCCCAACTTTACATGCTCCGAGGTACACTCGCCACTTATTGTAGCATTTCTGTTTCGTGTTTAAATTGATTATAAGCGGATTTTAGCGACCCATCGCACTGGATCAGAACGAACTTCAGCATCAATTTAAAGGTACGTTGGTGTGTGTGTGCGCGCGTGCTGGACTGCATCCGAATGTCACAGTTGATTGGCGTTTGTTTAAAGTTAGACAGGCACGCCGAAACGCCTTACGAGTCCACACACGCACGGGCTTGGCTCGTTTTTTTCGTTCTGCAAGAGGATGAGTTGGTTGCTGCGTCGCGGATGCTGGCATTTCCATGATAACTACTCTTGGGAATAGTAGTAGTATTGGTGTTCGGTGGCGGCGTCCCCAAAATCGCCAGGGAACAGCCATCCGTGATGTAGCAGCCGGTTTGCGCCAGGTGGCTGGGCGTTTGTCTGACGAGCTGACGGCGAAATTAACCCCCCAGCAACCACAGTCAAGACACTTTGCTACGGGTTTAGGAGTTGACCACTAACGCAGAAGAGCACTCGGACGACTTCGTGAAAGCCTGGTTGGGCACTAGTGACCCCCCACGAACTCTGGTCGAAGAAAACGCTCAATAAGGCTGGAGCTGCGAGCAGTAGCACGTCTGGTCGTCGTCGCCGTCGTGCAACTTTGGCTGTTGTCTGCAGTCAGTTTATCGGGACTATGTGGCGATGGGACAACCTGGTGGATCGCTCACCAACAGAATACGGATGCTGGACTCATCGCCCTTGCAGTTCGTCGTCACCACAGCCAGAACTGCAGCCCAAAATCCGGTTTGATGGCCGCGCTTATGCAGCCACAAGAGGCACAATTCACGAAGCTCCCGATACATCTTCCTCTCGCATCTTCCAGCCTACCGCAGCGATCCGTATGACCCCAGGATGCCGCCAGACATCGTTGAAGAGGGCATATTCAGCCCCTCTTGGGCACGTCGTCAGCGTATTCCCGCGTACTCTTCATGGAAATGGAATCAACAAGAAGAACTGCAGCAACAGTTACACTACTAATACTACTCACGTGCATCAACGGGCATAGCAGTCTCGCCGGGCTGGAGGCCCCCGGGAGCCCGAAGGCCGGCCAAATTGAGACGCCACTTCGAGCTGGGTCGCCCATCGTTGTTCCGTCCCCCTGAAGAGTCCAACTGGATGGCCACGTTGAGCTTCCTCGGCACCCAGTTCTCGCCGAGAGTGAATTTCATCATTTGCACACATAGAATGTCGGGGAAGGTCGCAAGACGGCAGGAGTGGAGCGCGGTGGTCCGCTGCTTCGGGGGGTTCGTGGCGGGCGAGATGAAGTCCGCGATGGTCTCCTGAGCAGCCCAGGCCGAAAGACACGCCTAGCGGTTTGGGGGAGCGGTGGAGAGAGGGGCATAAGGGAGCGAGGGTGTGGGTGTGCATTAGGCGGGGGCCACTCACCTCAAGGCTGACTTTCAAGTACACGGGCTCCTCCTTGAAGGGCAGCGTGTTCACGGTGGCCTCCAGTTTGCGCTTCTCGAAGGCCGCGACTTCCTCCTTGTTCGTCGCGGTTTCCAGTGGAATGGGAAGACACAGCATGCTTTCCAGACGCTCGCCGTACTTCACCTTGCCGGAAGATCCACACTGGAGGCGATCCTCAACGGCGAAGGTGAGGGAGGACAGGGGTGTTGCTGACAACCCCTCCGCCGCATCGGGCTGCTGCTGCTGCTGCTGCTGCTCGGCCACATCGCGCTCCACGAGGGTAAACAGGTGGGCGAGGAACTCCTGCACATCCTGCTGCTGTTTGGTCGCGAACTCGGCGTGCGTTTTACCAACGAGGTGGCGGAACATGCGGGGGCGGATGCCTAGGGCGGACAATCAAAGAATCCTTTCCAATACGCGCTAAATCTGACCCAATACAACCCCCCCCCCTACGGCCACCACCACCACCGTTAACCCTGCAGTTTCGGCCATGCCGCCACATACCCGGCTGCCTGGCTACGACCTGGCTACTTCTCGCGCCCGCCTCGTCAGACGTCGGTGGCGGCGGCGGCGTCGGGACAGGGAAGGAGTAGGCGCCGGAGCAGAGGGCGTGGCCGAGTTTGGCCAACTGGAGACCCAGGGAGTCGACCACGGTGAGGGGATTGGCGGTCTGGGCGAGTTTACGCATCGCGCCCTCCGACAAGGCGGGCCAGAGGTCGGCGTAGCGTCGGCGGAACGGGGCGGTGGCAAAGAGGACCTGTTGAGACGGGAGGGAATTCACGAGGTGGTAGTTGTGGTTTTTCAAATTTACAAGGGCTCAGATCCGGCCTGTGGAAATTGGGAGATATTGAGGAGACGCATAGGGTGTAATCACCACACACACTCCTACTCCTTCGGATTCATGGATGTCGCGATCGGAGGTGGTTCAGTTCTGTTTGCAGCAACGCACCATTCTGCAGTCCCTGTCGGCGCCAATCAGACGCGCAGGCAGGATGGAAGAATCCGATTACAACGCGACCAATGAACCGAGAGAACGCCGTTCCTGTTATTTCCGAGTATCTGGGTGATTCCTGGTGGCTCTTATCGATTTCTGCCGCAGGGTATCAAGCACATGCTGCGTCAATTCGTTTTATTTTAAACACACACACACCGACAGGAATACAATATAAGCAGTTACGTTGATGCAATATGTGGTTCCATTGGGGTTGAAGCGAAAAACAACATCGACAACAATTAACTAGCTAAACACACAGACACAAATAACCGAGACAACTGAATAGCATCGACATGGTGTAGCGGATGTAATGTCATCCCCGCGGTAACGTGTCGGTCTTTGGACTCCACGCGGGAATACTTGAAGTGCCCACATTAGTAGGTAATTGGACACACTGTCGTCTACAGTGCACTGCCAGAACCCAAACTGCATCCCAATCGGCTCAGACCTGGGTTGCGATCATCGAGCACGGGCTTTGTCGAGAAGTATGTATGGGGAATATTGTTATTATTACAGGCGGCGTCCCCAATGCCTCACAAACAGAGCGAGGAAGCTAAACGAATGCCCGAGTGAAAAGAGCGAGAGAGGGCGGCCTACCTGCATGGCCGAGTTGATGTAGCAGGTGTTGCCGAGGTTGAAGAGGCCCGTGAGACCGGGTCCGTAGAGAGGGCAGAGGGTCTTGTCAGCCTCCTGCAGTGTGAGCCACTCCCCCAGACGTTCGTTTGCCTCCACCTCGAGTTCGAGGACGGTGCGGTCGGTCTTGTGCTGGCTCTGCATGTCGATGCCGAAGTGGGCGAGGTGCTTGGCCAACAGGGGGTCGCTGACCATGTCGTCCTCGGCATACGAAAAGACCTCCGCAGACTAAAACGAGAGCGGTTAAGTGGGGGGGAGGAGGGGAGGAGAGATGGGATGAAAAGGATGGTGGCGGGGTTGAGGGGGACAACATGTACATCACGTTGATGATGACAGACGGAGTAAGAACGAAGTAGGTGGGTAGGTGGAGGGGGGTGAAAATGAGAAGGGAACAAAATTAGTAGATCATAAAGCAATTGCTTTCATCAGACATACTTTAGCATAATGTAAGAGAAGGTCGATTTGGCTTTAATAAAATATTAGCGAGTGGTAGCACTCAGATGATCTGCCTGATTAGAAGGTCGGTGTGAACGGAATTGGTAATGGGTTGTCTTATGGGGGCCCAAAGACGAAAACGAGAAGGAAAACAACATCCACACAGTGTATGACGCGAAACCCGTTTAAACCCCTCAGCATATTTAAAAACACTGGTGCTCTTATCTAATACTAGAAGAGAATAACCGCCTTCAAATGTGTAGCCACGAAGATTCGCTGGAATATTTGAACAGGTGACAGCGTCCCCAGTGGAAGAGCGAGCATGAAGACCGCTATACTACTACTTAACATGTCCGTAATCGCAGTATGTGCCACCAAAGGTTACTGGCAGGGTGATGTTTACGGCGAATGGTAAGTAGGAGGACGGAAACGACCGCACAGAGGGGGTGAAACAGCTAAAATTCTGCCTATAGTAACGGCAGCTTTGCTGGCAAAAACAAACGTGCTGTCTGCAACACGCGCTTCCGGCATCGCAAGAATAACCGGTTGGCGTGCAGCTCAAGCACACCACTGACAAGATAAGACTGTAGTGAAATTATCGTTTGTTGTGGTTTGTTAAGTTTCTGTTGTCGTCTTTCGCCGTCAGCATGACCAGGTTGCCGCTGGGGACAATTTAAAATGAAAGCGGATGTAGAGCCCTTAAGCCTGCCCTCTGTCAGCGGCGTCCGTCAAACAATTATATAATAATAATAATAATTTTTACGCTTTATTAAGGTCACAAAGACCAGAACTTTCAGCATTTTAATGTTTTAACAGGAATGGAGGAAATAACAACGAGGTAATGGCGGCCATAGAAGGCCTTGTCCATAACGCGCGCGAGACAGTTTCCGCCACCCGGCCTCCAGGTTGCTAGATTACAAGCGCACGCCACTACGCTCGGCCACACAATTACCTCGTTCCCATATTCCGAAGTGACGTTAAAGGTGGCAAACTCAATTTCTTCCAAAATGCCACCATTTATTCTGTTTATATTATCTGTTGTAATTTTCCACCCTGGTCGTGTTGTTCCCCGTATTCCCAAGATTAAAGTAGTCAAGATTCCGCAAATAAAACTAGGCACCCATTGATTTTGTGGATGAAAATTGTCAGATTTATCAGAAGGCACGAGCCAAATTAAAGTTCAGTGTACCCACTCTTACACACAGGCACATAAAGCAGAAAAAACACACCTTTGGGGTGATGGTGCCAAGTTTGACTGCGAGTGGGAAGTGTGTACGATCGTAGTGGTCAATTGCATGGTTATTGCCACCAGAGCCATCCCAGAAACGACGGCCACATGAAATAGTCCCGTCCGAGAGATTGAGCCACAGGTTTGTTGTTAGATCGCATTTATGGCATTTGTGGATACTAAAAGGCACCACGGTAAGGGCATATTCGAAAAAAATGAACACGGATGAAAAATTGCTTACCCCGGTTGAATAGTTACCCCATTGTCCACCTGAACAAGACTTTCCGCAAATTTTGAAACCGGGCACAGGTTTTCGGCTTCCCACGCTTGCGCAGCGCCAGCACGTTCCGCAATCAAAATAGCCGAATCGCATCGCTGAACTGCGTTGATGCATGCCATAACTTTCTGAGACAGCCCGAGGGGCCGCAGGTGTGACATATCATTAATATCCGTATTTATTGGGGAAGGTATTTCCAATGCAAATTCACCAGGAAAACGTCTAAGGGACCACTTTTCAGACACGCTATACTTTTCGTGTGGAAGTTCAAAGCCGCCGGGTAGGCCAATAGCAAGCTTCGTTGGTCGAGCCGATTCAACATCACCAGGGTCTTAATAACAAAGTAAATAATACAACAAAAATGTACCTTTCGGTATTGCTGTTTTAACTATTTTAAATTGGAGGAAAATTTGGCTTCCCGAAAGATTGACATATTTTTCAATTACTTTAGGCCCGACACCAAGAAACGTGCGAAGGCATATGTAAATTCCTTGTTCATCTTCAGGTGACGCAAATGAAAAGGCGCATTCGTCTTTATAAACGCGATGATTTTGGGCTTCGTTGGATATAAGTGCATCAATATCGCTAAAACTCATATCGTGACTAAACCAAAAGATTATACACACCGATTTAAATCTGACGTTTTTTATTTAACTCAATATATTGTAGTGTGTTTAAACTGGTTTTTAAGTGTCTCTTTCTTTTATATATGGTCTGAATTCTAAAGAATTTTACAATTTTGGCTCTCCATAGAGTATCATATAAGGTAGTTGAAGCTATGGCCTATACATTTGTGGTCTTATGGTATCTTTCTGCTTGGATATTCCGTGTTTCTATATTTCATGTGCGGAACTGTATGAAATGCACATATTAAATTATTTGAAGCGTTCAATAAAAACGGGTAGGAATATTCTTGCTAGCTTGTCGTTTGACGCGAAATCGATGGTATTCATGATGTTGAGTACACCGTCAATAGTTTAAAGCGAACTCGTTAAGCGAGCTCAACGTGCCGATTTCGCGCCAGGATGCGCGACTGCTATGACTGGTCTGTGAAATTGTATTCTTTGATGAAAGAACAAAGCTTATTCTATTTGGGTTACTATCACATTTGGCGTCGCAACTATGTCAAAAACGAACCTCGAATCCTTATCTGTTAATGCAACTTCACGAGAAGTGTCGGAATACATTGAGCGTTTCGAAATTTGGGCTATCACCCAAGATTATCTCGCTGATGAAAATAAAGCGGCTTATTTTCTGAACGCGATTGGCAAAGATGCTTATGCTCTGGTGAAGAACTTGGTTTATCAGGAGATTCCCATTGCTATTCTTCAGCATGTTCGGCCTATAGCGTTTGAGGCTGCTGAACGGAGCATATTCCATACTCTCGTGCGAAGATCCAATCAAAACATCCGTGACTTTATCCTTATACTGCAGACGCAAGCCGCAAAATGCAGCTTTGAAGCTCAATTAGACTCGCAATGGCGCAACCGTTTAATTGCAGGCATCACTGATCCCTATCTGCAAAGGCAATTACTACGCCTCAAGAATCCCACAATCCAGAATGTTCGTGCTATGTGCGAACAGTTCCAAGATGTCTCGAACGTTTTCAAAATGTCTCAGATCCCAGATCACGTGTTCCACTCCAGATCTATCCCTAGGAGACAAAACGCGCGGATATTCAAAAATCGCAAAAACAAGACTGATAATTCATTCGGTACTTGTAATTCGTGTGGCAAATTGCATTCACGGGAGCAATGTAAATTCCGTGATGCGATATGCTATAATTGTGGCAAAACAGGCCATATCAAATACGTCTGCAAATTAAAGGTCTGTAGGGTTACTAACGATTCAGAGGACATTATATCCGACATGGCTCTGATGAGTTCAAGCAGTCAGAGCGGTTGCCATATTTCCAAGAAACTAATGAATTCACATGGAAAAACGATGAACTCTATTGTAGATACCGGGAATGTAGAATCGCTCATTCCCATCCATGCATTGAAGAAGTTATGTCCACGCCCATGTAAACAGAAGACCGGCCAGTCGATTATTAGTATCACTGGTCATTCATTGGAAATTATTGGCTTCTGTATGATTCCTATTGTCAGAGATGGTATCAGATTCCCATGCAAATCTTGGTGTCGGTAGAGTGTAACATATTGACTCCAGTGAGGTATTCACAATGGGCCACTCCCATTGTGACACCACTAAAATCCGACGGTTTTACACCCAGGATATGTGGTGATTACAGGATGACACTTAATTACCGATTGTTACAGAAGACATCCTTTATAAATTCGAGGGGTCGCGTTTCTTCTCCAAAATTGACCTAAAATATGCTTACCTACAGATTCCACTGGATGACGAATCCAGTTTGCTGACTGATATTACTACCCCCTTTAGGTTCTTCAGGCACAACTTCCAAACTTTTGGGCTTAATGCCGCCCTGGCTATTTTCCAGGATTGCATTAATTGCATATTGGAAGCTTACCAAGATTACCTTTTTGTCCATGGTGTCAGCAGGCATGGTCATGACGAGAAACTTCTCCCAGCTATTCCGACGTTTTTGTCGAGGATAATGTGCCGGATTATCCGTCGAAATGCAAATTTGGCGCCCAAAGGTTTGATTGCCCCGGTTTTACTGTCGAAGGGTCTGGGTTTTACCCCGACAAGAAAAGACTGGATTATTTGGTGAAAATGCAGTCCCCGTCCAATTGCAGTCAATTACGCTCTATTATGGGAGCCTTACAATGCTATTCGCGGTTTATACCGAATTTTGTTTGTATCGCTGATTGTTTTTTTGGTTCAGAATACGCCAACTTTACGATGGAATTCTATGCATGATTTTTTTGTTTTTAATTCAGAATCTATCCTACAACCATTCGTCCCAAGAATGCATTCAGCACTGATTACAGCTGAACGCGGATACGCCCAAACGCGTAGAAAATTTGCTGTTGCATTAGGGTGTAAGCTGATCAGCACGTCTTACCATCCTGCAACCAATGGCATGGTTGAAAGCCTTTGTTAACAACTGAATGTATCATTAAGGGCTCGAGACGACCGAGAATTCTGTGTTGATAATTTGTTCTCGTCCTGCTCGGAATTCGTGCCACCTTTAATTCCGACATCAACTATTTCACGGAGGAAATGGTCGTCTCTGCCTGTCTCAGATGTTCTGCAGAGACGGATGACGTTTGCTGGAAGCGTTAGGACAGAAGAAACCAGACCCTAGACATCAATCTCCCAGTTCCCCAAAACACACGTTTTTCTTCGCTTTGATCGAGTCCGCCGCCCTCTTGAACAGCCATATAATGGTTCTTTTTCAGTGGTTTCCCTTTCTGACAAAACTTTTAAAATATATTTGAATGGACGTCATGAAACGGGTGCAATTTATTCTCGAGGAACCTTTATTTGAAACCATTCTAACTCAACAGCCCTCGCACATATTGACCAACCCAACGACGATTTTTCTCCCCGACAATCTATTTTGTCATTTTCTCACGCTCCTACCAAAACAACGGACCCTTTCCAGCCATCCGTACGGTTTCTCTTCACTGTCTACCGAAGGTCTAAACAAGGAGCCCTACAGCTAAGTTACAAACTCCAATTTCTGTTTTAACCAACACACGCTCAACAACGCGCCACTGACTTAACGGCTCTGGGAAATTCTATTCTTGTATTAAATCCCACACCTGATTCTATTTGGTTTACGTTCTCATTCGTGATCTTTTTTAAACGCGTATGTCCTTAATAGGTGTAGTGACTTTAAGTATCTTCGACCAGCAAACACGTCAAAATCATATTATTTTTTTGAAAGCAATGGCGGGTTCCGGGAAACACATTTTACAACGACTTACGTTAAACTCAAAACCAAGACCGGAAATGGTGAACAGAAAGACTCATCGGAGGTTTCTTTAAGCGTGTTCGGCCCTGGTCGGGCTTTAACCTCTGTTTGTATACTTAACCTCATCATTCAAAAACCAGCAAATTTTGTTGGCCTCGTGACATGAGTGAATATCGAATTGGTAGAAATGGCGATAGTGCAGCCTTTAATAAATACGATTAATGAAGTCCACCGTGCGAATATCATGTCATTAATAGCATACCCGATACGATTTCTCTCGCATATTCAAGATTAGGGGAAAGATGTTCAGATAGCGAAATAATTAAAATAAGTGGAGGCTACTGGTTGTAATTTCCACACACTTCACACACACGTTTATCCTTTTTTATATATTTGTGTGGCTTAGTTAACATTAAATAAAGCTTCTCGTCGTTTATATGTTCTTTCAGTGTTCATTTATAAATGTCAATTGGCGAAAACGTTTATATGTGGCATTACTATTAGTCAATATTTATCAAGGCCAGTCAGCCTGTTTCAGTCACTTCCGCAAACCCTCTTGTTCATTCTGTACGGTTTGTAAAATTATATTTCGAAAAATAAATTTGCTTTGATTTTGGGGCGCACCATACATCACATTGCAAGCAGCAAAACCTCGAAAAATGTTGCAAATTTGTTGGGGCATTTTGCAGATAAGCGTCCTTCATGAGTCATATCATATAATTCGTTTAATTTAATTAGTTTCCTTAATTGCAGGCATGAATTAGTATGCTGATACAACTTGTGAGCGCTGTTTTGCAACGATTTCTTGGACAGTATGTCGAGAACCTCGACACAGAGCGTCTCTCTTACAGCCTCGGCTACCAGGGAAATGTTGTTTTGACCGATTTGCGACTAAAAACGGAGGCTCTTCGACAGCTGTTAGGTCTCCCAGTTCGGCTGAAATCAGGAATCATTGGGCGTGTTCAACTACAAATACCCCTTACCCAACTGCGAACTCAAGCCTGGTGCATTACCATCGAAGATGCTGACCTGGTTGTCTGTCCCGATGGTCGCGATGATTATTACGATGATGATGCAAATAGAAAATCTCCTAGTTGCAGCACGCAAGATGAAATAGATGCCCAGAATGCCCACAAGAAGGCTTTCCTGGATCGTCTTGAGGCCCGTTGGTGGCAAGTTGTACAGGAGGGCGGTCTTGCCAGTGCTGCATCGGTCAATGCATCACCCACCGATTCCTCCTGGTGGTCTTATGGCATCTCCCTAATCTACGGCATCGTCAGTAACCTCCATGTCAAGATACGCAACGTCCACTTCTCTTTTGTTGACGATACACACGCCATCGCTGGCCCACAATTCGCTTGGGGCGTCAGGCTGGACCAACTCACAGCTCAGACCACCGATGAATCATGGGTTAGTTGAAATAGCACATCCTTAACGTGTTTTTTTTCTAGAAATCCGCCCCCCATTCAGTGGACCAACATATCGAATATAAATCCATCGACATTGTCGGCTTAAGCGTTTATTGGTTGGACGATTGCGCTGTCCCAGATGGCCCTGTCAACTATCTCCTTCCCCCGAGCCAATTTTCCATACATCTCTCCCGCCGAACCACTCCCGAACCCTTGAACAGCACCCGAACTCCACGGATCCAAGTGGAGGCCAAATTGGTTGAGCTCAACCTCGAGGTGTCTCACAGCGCTTTGCAGTTTTCCCGCCAGTTGATGAAATACTTCACTCGGCCCCCAACTTCACCCCGTCGCCCCAAACAGTCACCATCAAAACAGTAAGTTGTCACCTTCCACTCACGCGCCTGCCTCTAGACCCGCACATTGGTGGAAGTACGCTGCCGGTGAGTTTGTCACCACCCTGCGGCACCACCACCGACGAATCGATCTGCAGGAAATGGTTGCCGAAGCCGCCCGCACCAATGCCTACATCCGCGCTTATGAGGCGCATCTATTGCGCGGTCTTGGGCTCACCCCCGTCGCCCCTGAGACCCCAACAACAACAACAACCCTAGAAACCTTGGAGGTGGAAATGTCGCTTGACCGGATCTGTATTCTTCGCCAGCTTTCCATGCAACGCGCCGCCCGAAACCTCCACACGTCTCTTAAACAACAAAGTCCCCACATTCCCACAGCCTCGATTCTGTCGGTGAGTCGCACTTCATTGGTTTATAGGTCTGTGAATCTTCAACGTATTCCGCGGGTGAGATTGATAATCACCCACGCCCCTCCTTGGCCGACACTATTGTGGTCTAGTCAATTGGCGGGCTTTTTAAGCCATTTTTCAACTTCTACGGCCTCTAGCTTGCCTCCCGCTTCTAGAAGGTCGAGTTCAACGATGCGTTTGTGATGCCGGGGCTGTATGGTGACTGATATGCACCGAGGTTGAGCAGAGGGCATTTCATTCACCACACACACACACGGTCTCTTTCCCCCCCTCCCCAGCCGAAATCGCCAGCGGGTGTGTCGCAGCCGCAGTCCTGGTGGCCAACCTTTCTATCGTCATCAGAGCCCCAAGGAGGCGCTGCAACCGCCTCCACACAAGAACAGCCCAAACCCTGGCGTCTCTGGTGGTGGTACACGGCGGGAGACACAGGCAGCAGCAGCGGCGACGGTGCCACTCCACCCCAGACAGACGTCCAGACCGCCACCAATGCCGAGGCCGCCCTCATGCTCCTCAACGAGCTCGTTGCCTCGCAGGACGTCGGACAGGTTCTGACGCAGGACCGTGTTTTTTGCCGAATTACCTGCTGTGTGGAGCGCTGTCGTCTCCTGCTGGACGACGGAGTGGTGGGTCATTGTCGTGCCGCCGTCGCCGCCATTGTACCGCCGCGGCCGCCCTAACTCGCGCCTCTCTTCTTCTGTCTAGCCCCTGTGCAGCCTGACGGCGGAGAGTCTGCGGGTGGGACTGGAGACGCGTCCGCAGGAGGAGTGCCTGCGAGTGACGGCCAACCTGGGCTCCCTTCTTGTCGCCGACGAGAGAAGGCGCTCTGATGGCCGCCTTCTACCCCTCTTCCCCGCTGTCATTTCGCCGCAGGTCGGCGGTGCCGGCGCTGGAGATCTCTTTCGACTGGAGTTTGAGACCACGTCGGGAGAATCGGGCGAACCTGCGAGGTGGGTGTGTGCGTGTGTGTGTGTATATCACCTGACCATGCTGTTGGTGATTCTGCTGGTACCGGGGCGACTCTCTTCCTTATCGTCTATTTTCTATCCACCAGCTTATCGATTAAAACGGACCCTCTTCGCATCATCTGCCAGCCAGAACTTCTGCAGCAGGTCATCAAGCTTTTCCAGGATCGGAAAGAGGCCTATCCGTTCTCGGGTACTTTCATTGTGATTTCCTGTGTCCAATTGTTCTGCTTGGTGCGTGGAAATCGTTTTGGTGTGTATGGCCAGTTTTATTGGTCGGTTCAATCGGACTTGATTAGTCGGCCTTATCGCCAATTCCGCCGTTAGAATGCACACCACACCTAACCAGCCGTCAGGATTGCGAAGTTTCCATGGTTGATACGCCCAAAATGCAGCGTATATTTCGGTTATAAGTAGTTATTTAAGTAGCGCGACTGAATGAGGTATCGACCAGTTTATTATCCACTGCGTCCTCATTGGGTTGATTTAAACTTATTTAAACTATCCCACCATGCAATTGATCGGCCGGGCCTGTCTTACGCTGATAGTCTGATTTCGATTCTAACAATCTAACCAATCGGGTTTTCTGGCATTTTACGCAAATGCCGACTTTTGGCACACAAAGGTCTGCGTGTGTTCTGGCTAATCCGACAAGCTGTGCTTACTTGGACTCGTGTTGGCGCGGGAATCTAGTTAGGTAAAAGGCCAAACGGGATAGTGGGGCCCGCTGTTCGGAGCACATCGAGAAGACTCTGGCTTTCGACCGAGTCCCTCTGTTCCCGTAGACACGACGACCAGTACAATCGACACGCTCAAAACGCAAACCCATACAAACCTGCGGGCTGCCCTTCGGATCGCCGAGTTGGCCGACGAGCTGTCTGCCGATTCGGCAGTGGGAGCGGCGGGGGCGTCAGAGGCGACCCCATCGCCTAAGCGGCCGTCGGGGCAGGCGAGACTGGGCCTGCGGCTGCATCTGGACATTGCTGCGCCTCGAATTCTCATCCCACAACGTCTCTGGCCCCTGGAAACCAACCCCGCTGAGGTCCCCGGAGACCTCCTGGGTGTTCTCTGCGATTTCGGCCACTTCCGCCTCTCGAATTGGAGTCCTGTGAGTCGCCGTCTCCGCCTATTTGTCACAAAAATTTCGCCACCTTTAAACTGACCGAGATTCAACTTTAGAGTCCCCCCGAGACAGATGCTACGATACCCGCGGAGCGACAAGACAGCATCGAGGATTGTGTTCCCGCTGAAGCTGATGATTGCGCTGAAGCTGATGATAATAGCGACGACGACGAATTCGCAACGCCGTGCGGCAGTCCCCAGGGCTCGAATTCGCCGTTTATCGCGTCAGTTTTTCGCGCTCCTCGCCGCCCTTAATCACCTCGCCCTCACACCTGTTCCTCTTGTGTTCAGGCAACCGACGCCGTTCAATCGGGACCGCCCTCCGTCCGCTCGCAAGCGTCGTTCACCCGACGTTAGCAGACGGCAACAGCCGCACTTGTATGTGACGTACCTCCTTGAATTGGACGAACTTCGCATCCTCGCTGGTCGCCTGGACGAATTGCAGGTCTCCGGCGTCTGGCCCGATCTCGTTTCAACCGCCGCGTCTAGTACACACCTTTCCCTTTCCCATCTTCTCTACCCCCCCTCCTCCTCCTCCTTCGTAACTTTAACGTTTTTACATCGTTTCTAGGTCCTCGACCACCACCACCACAGCCTTCTCTTCAGCTAATTTCACGCGTTAATCTGGTGGATCGATTCAGTCTGGCGCTCTGGATCACTCATCGTGTTGTAAAAATGGCCAAAATAAGCTCGCCGGAGGCTTTTTCGGTACCTCGGGGAGTTCCCAGCGATATTCCCGGCCTTCTTATTTGTTGGGAGCAGCGGCATTGTGTGCTCCGACTCTCGGACGCTAAGGTCACTGCCATTCAGAAATGCGTCGCTGCCATGGCAACCTACTCGGCCGCACCGCAGCCAATGAAGCCCCCCTCATCCACCGCCGCCGCCCCAAAGGCAGTCCCGCAACTCCCGTCGAAGTTGGCGAGAGGAGCATCGGCTGCCAGTCGACGATATCGGCAGCGGGGTGTTTCTTCATCGAGCGTCGATGGGGCCGCCGCGCCCACACAGCTGAGGCGGCGAATCCTCGTGTCCTTCATCATGGAGGAGCTCATTATACAGCTGGATTCCCGGGGTCGACCGTTGGTCGAATGTCGGCTCTGTTCCTCGGCGGCTCGCTTCACCCGATCCAGCAGTTTCGATCACAGTCTCATAAGGTATGAGCTGTGTCTGCAGGTACACAGTCTCACGGTGGCAGACGCCCTCTGTGGCCTCGGCGGGGACTTTGACCTTCTGGCAGCTTCACATCGCGGTGTCAGGTACGACCTTCAGCTTGACCAATGGAGTCATTTGTGATGTGTGTGCTGTTTTCGGCTCTCCGCGTTGCTCTCTTTAAATGTTCTACTCATATCTATTCAGTAGAACGTATTATTTTTCTATAGATTGGACACTCTCTCTGGAAATCTCAACGTCACCGCTTCACGACCTAAAAACCACTGCACTGCTGGTAAGACACCTGCGAATATCCCTTTCGAGCGGAGCCGGCCATTCTTCGATCCAATCGACGATAATTCAGGTGAGATAGATGGCGTGATAACGCTCGGTCGCGTTTTGTTTCGTAATTTTTCTATCTAATTCCACTGTCTTCCCAGATTCCTCGACTGCCCTGATTCGTGTCAACTATTCACTTGGTCGCACTACTCTGGCCGACCAATCAATTCACAGTGCTCGGCGTCTGAATGTCAAATTTCGTTTTCTCGACCTCCTCGGTAAGAAGCGCGCCTCGTAGACTAGACTGACGCTCAAGCATTCCTTTCGTCTCACCTCTCTCCCTCATTTAAGGCAATCTCAACACCCTCCGGGAGATGATCGCGTTCGCACGCTGCATCTTTCCCGACAGTGATGCAACTGCCCCTGTGGTTGCACTATCTACTGCAAACTCTACTGAAGACAATCTAAGTAGCACCGAGAGGATAGCCAACAGTCGAAACACTTTCGACGTGGCTGTCTCCATCGAGCGGCTCAGTCTGGTCCTTATTCACGTAAAACTCCAAAAGGCGTCGGCAGTTGCGTTGGCGGTGGAAGGAGCATTGACGGATACTGAGGAGGCTTGTTTTGATGGTCTTGTCGCCGAACGCGTGGCTACCATCACGCTCCTTGGAGCAGTGCTCAATTTGAATGCAGGTAAATCAATAACGTTCCGACAATAGTATTCACTTAAACACTTTTTTGTCTCCCAAGCTGCGTCACCGTTTCTGACCAATCGATTTGAAAGACTGTCCACTAATTCAATTACAAGTAGGGTCTGTCATGACCTTCATCTTTAGAAAGTAATATCCGATGGGTGTGCTTTCGCGATGCTATGTTCAAAAATTATTATCTACTCATATCTATTCAGTAGATTTCAGCGTCACGAATTCGCGCCCTAGACCTCACAGCGGTGTTACTCCCCCTTATGAACGACGAATCTTATTGGTTGTATGCGGCCGCGGATTTACTCTACATCATGAGTGACCCATCATCCGGTATATTTTTTACTATTCCTAGTTGGAGCAAATACTCAAAGCTTCGATGTCAGTCTGGCCGGAATGCAGATTCTCGGTCTGATCGACGGTTGCAGTGGAGCAGCCAGCACCACCTCGGCCGTGCACCGACACATCTTCGCCGCGGGCCACTGCCTCGACCCCGACCTGGATGACCCCGACCTGGATGTCACCGGCACTGCCAGCAACAGTGGCAGCGACAGCGTCTTTACCGTCCACGGCCGTCGGGCCCGTCCTCCTCCTCCTCCTCCTCCTGCTCCGCCCTCTTCCACATCGAGGCCAGCGTCTCCAACCCCGTGTACGTCCACAAGCCGCGCACACTCTACGAGATCTCCCATTGGCTCTCGGTGCTCTACCGCGTGGATGCCCTCAAAGAGAAGCTGCGCAGCGCTGCAGGGGAGGTTGCCCGCCAGACGGAGACCCCGTTTGCCAGCCTCTTTGCCGTTTTTCACCAGCCTGTCCTCGTTCTCCCCCAGACAGAGACCTCTTCGAGGGTGCTCGTGGCGCGCCTGGGGCGCTTGGAGCTGCGGTCCCCAGAATATACGGCGTCGGATGCAGCCGGAGAGGCAGTTCAGGGGGATGAGGAGGATGATGGGGAGGTGATGCGGCTGGCGATGTCGTTGAAGCGGGCGAGTTTGGCGGCGTTGGACGTCGGCGAGACTGGAGTTCCAAGTGTCTGGGGCGCCTCGGAGGCTGTACGGGCGATGCTCATTTTGGCGCATTATCGCGGCATCGTTACTTCACCGTCGGAGGTCACGGTTCTGGCCGACATCTCAGCTGATCTCAAGGTAGGCAGATTCGGGGGGCGGGGTGCTTCGTGACAGTTGCTAAAGACCGCCTAATGCGATGCCTGGATTGGCTGGGGGTCTCGTGTGATGATTCAATTGGCTAGCAAGCTTGCAGGCGCAACTATTGTTGTTCTTGTTGTTAAATCGAAGTTCCTCCTTTCGTTCAGGATTCCTAGTACCCTTCGGTGAAGCCTTATACTGCGTTTTTTATTGCCTAATTGAGTAATCGTTGTTATTTCTGTCAATTGACCTCAAATCGATTTCATCAGAAAATGGTTACAGATTTGTTCATCGGCACCTACGACCGCGTGATTGGTGTAGCGGCTCGTTCGAAGATATTGCGCCATCCACATCCACACCAACCTGAAAACATTAATAAGCCGTGGTTGTTGTTCTAGACAGTTCCAGAGCTTACTTATTAACTGGTTCGATTCCATATTTATACAGATATTTATACGGACTCTAGGACTAGTCGACTGATGTGGGGACTGTGTGGGCGTTAATGATAATAATAATATTCGCAGAAAGAATTAAATCAGCTGCGTTCCTACCTCGATCAGCTGGCCGACTTGTGTCCGAGTCTGGACGAGAGACTTAAGGGTCTTCCAACCAACCTGCCACCCTCCTCGATGTCTCCACAGACCCTACGAGGAGACTGAGTCTTTGTGGAGCAACAAATGGCATGTTCGATCCCACTTACTTCTCTTCGTCGACTTAATTCCGCTGCATTTCGCCAGACTGCTGTCCGATTCGAATCTCCAACTACATAATAATAATTTTTACGCTTTATTAAGGTCACAAAGACCAGAACTTTCAGCATTTTAATGTTTAACAGGAATGGAGGAAATAACAACGAGGTAATGGCGGTCATAGAAGGCCTTGTCCATAACGCGCGCGAGACAGTTTCCGCCACCCGGCCTCCAGGTTGCTAGATTACAAGCGCACGCCACATACACTCGTATGTGTGTTTTCATCAACGTCATCATCTGACATCACCATCATTTTATATTTTTATACCGAGTATATTTGTGTAAAAGACAAAGACATCTTTTACTAGTCCTCACCCGAGCATTTTATGTGCCGCCGAACATCAGACGCCCCCTCATGTTTGTCTGTTGTAACATTTAATGCTGAAAGTTCTGGTCCTCGTGACCTTAATAAAGCGAATACCATCATTATTATTATTAAGGTCACGAGGACCAAATCTTTCAGCATTAAATGTTACAACAGACAAACATGTTGCAGGAAGTGGCGATTATGCGTAGAAAATGCAGAATAAGTTAGGAAGAATAAAAAAAGTAACATCAAGGTAAATTTGAAAGAAAGGCCAATTTTACCAACGAAGTATATAAAGTTTGGCAAACGGGAAATGGCGGCCATTGAAAGGCAGCCCTATCCATGGCACTACGTCCAACAGTTGTCCATAGAAGTCCCTAAATCTGGTTCGCATTTAGTTGACGCGCCGAGCCGTCAAAACCACTGCCCCTGGGCCAGACGACGGCAGCAACAGCAGCGACGTCTTTCACTGGCCCAACGACTTCTCCAGCGAACCCCCAAGGACTGTTGCTGACGACGACGCCAACGACGACGAGGACGAAGTGACCCTGTTCGCCGCGGAGGCCTGCCTCACCCAACCCCTCAACGTCAGTCTCACGAAACCCGTCTATCACCAGATCCTCGCGTCTTTGGAAAATCTGACCGCCAAGGCCAATCCAACCGAGATCTCCCCAAAGACCAGCACCACAACCGAGGTTCGTCCATCTTGCGTCGCTATCGCCCAACCCCTCACCCGATTTCCCTTCTTTAGACAGTCGCGCACGAAGTCGGATGGGACCCCGACGAAGATTTCCAGTCGCCCACTGCTTCCACAGCATCCACGAGAGGACCCCACTTTGTCCTGCGATTCCAGATGCCCTGTCTCACCGTGGAGGCGTTCACGGATGTCGTGGGGGAGGATGCCCCGGTCCAGCTGACGCGTCTCACGCTCTCCGACTTTGCCATCACCGCCTCCACTTCCCCCCGACTCGTGGGTGTCGTCAGAATCGACGCCAGTCTCGCAACCCTCCTGCTCGAAAACACCCTGCCCGACAGGAAAATGGGTATTTGATGGGCATTGGGCTCTCATAATCATTAGTCAGCACCGAGAACCCGCGTTAAGCCAATCAAGTGCATCCTACAGGGAAGCAGGATTCCGTGTGGTTGAGAAGAAGGTGTTTCTGGTTGTTGAATCTTGACGTAGACCTGTTTGAGGAGCGGGAGGTTTCGATTCCCCCATTTGTCTGCCGAGTGGCTTCTTTGAGTGTCCGGTTCATTGCTACCAGACGAAATTAGTGGTCCCCTTTCAGGCCACTGCACACCACATCATGTTGCCTGCATCTCTGACAGCGGCAGACCAGATGTAGCGATCAGCATCCTCGTTCTGTTCGTGGGGGATCCAGGTTCGACTCCCAGGCTAGGCCTCTTGTTAAAATTATCCCCGACAATGGTTGGTACACCCCCACTAAGCACGGAAATCTGAATTTTTGGATTTTTTTGGCGGGGGGAGGGAAGAACGTTCTCCCAGCTGCCACACATCGGCCCGATGGAGGTGGCGCCGCCAATGTAACTTCCGCCGCTTTACGGGCAACCTGTTTCCGAGGGGGTACGAGAGTGCTGGTAGCCTCAGTAATATGACACTCGTTCGAGTCCAACATACCCTCGCGAGATCTCAGCACCCTGGTCGTCTTCTCTGTACCTTGATCATCCTGGGTAAAACGGCGTCAAGGCCATGTGGGTGTAGTTGTGCTAAAAACAGGGCCTCGTCGAGATAAGCCGGTGGCCAAGGGTTCGCGTCTATCCGCCAGATCCTCGCCTGCGTCACGAGGGGATTGGATGTCTACGACGGCGTGGTCGGATCTCCAGCGAATAGATAAGACGAAGAGGAGTAGCTATCATATATTATGCAACGCCGCGTTCTTCGCAGTCCAAACACGGACCTTCCAGACCTGTGCCTCTCGCCGCCAATTCGCCAAGGTTTGCGCTGCCGGAGCGTCGAGCAGGCATGGTCAACGCCGACATGGAACGTCTGGGTTTGTTGTCCCTCTGTCTGGAGCCAGAGGTGGGCAACCATCTGCGTCGACCTAGCCTCCTCTAATCGCCGCGCATGGGCGGCCGTGGTTCCCGATGTGGAGCCGCTTCATTCTCGAGCCGTTGGTTTGCGCTGCCGGAGCGTCGAGCAGGCATGGTCAACGCCGACATGGAACGTCTGGGTCTGTAGTCCCTCTGTCTGTCTGTCTACGGATTGCGCTGCTGGAGGCAGAACTGGACATCAATCTCTGATCGCCCCGCATGGGCGACTGCGGTTTTGGGCATTCTGTAGGACCCTTACCTCACTCGTGTGGTGGCCGATGGTCTTGCGATCAGCATCATCGCTCTGTTGATGAGGGATCGGTCAGACCCACTCGGGTAGTACTGGGGACGCCACCTGAGAAACTTCATGCCTCGCCACACCAGTCCACGACTTTAGGGATTCTTCGCAGACACCATCTTCTTTCTGGTATCCTCAACAGGCAGTGACCAGGTTCCCCAACCAGAGGGATTGTTTAGCGTTGTGTGGAGCGGATTTTTAAAATCCGCGATTTACTAGACTGCTTTATCGTTGGCCTTGATTGACAGAAGAGAGTTTTCGGAGCACATTGTCGTTTATTCGACTGAATTCAGCTTGCACGCGCAGTCTACTCTAAGAGGATGTATCTGTCAAGAAGAAGAAGAAGAAGAAGAAGAAGAAGAAGACTAATTGGCTAGTCGTTACCTACGAGTGTGGCGGACAGGTAGTTGTTCTAGTATCTCTCCGCCCTGCAGGCAGGCATCTAATCGAAGGCACCGGTGTGAGTTAATTCCGCTTGACAGATGGACCAAGCCAGGCGCGGGCTGTAGCCCAGTCTCTCTCGCACAACAAAAAAAGAAAAACATCCCCAACAACATACCCTCTTTAGACACTCGGGACAGTCGAAATCGCTACCTCCTCTTCTCCCAGCTGCCCGCGCCACAGCCGTTAGCAAGGCGCCACCCTCGGGCCGACTCTTGTCCATCTCGTCTGGGCGTCGTCAGGGCGTCGTTTGCCGTTGATGCCGACAGCAGGGGCAGGGGTGCCGTGTCGAAGCGTCGTGGCCACTGGCGTCGACAAACCACCGACGTCTCCAGGAGCCTTCAGCAGAACCTAGCAGAGCCACCAAGTTGGACATCCACCGAGTTCGGCGATGGTCTTCGGCGAAAGGTGTTGTTTACTGTGGATGGTTTTCACGCCTCTGTGCATTTTTCTAACTGTTGTGTGTGTGTGTGTGTGTGTTTGTGTCTGTGCCAGCGATGCTCATCCATCGATGGGACGCGTTTGTCTACGTTGGTGATCGAGGAGAACGAGGAGGGCCCTGCGGAGTTTGTGCGGATTCGCGTTCTCCTGGTGGACCCCGAGAGTACGCTTTTTGCCTCTCGCTACGAATCGGTGAGTTTTTGTTGTTTTCCTCAGCTGAATCACGCGACGTCATTGTTGTTGTCCAGTCCCTGGGATGCTCCTTTAGTGGATTAATCCGGGTGGTCGGGGAAGCGTAGAAACAACACCGGGGTCTCGATCTGGAACCCCTTCAACCGATCACCCCCTGATGTGTTTGTGTGGAAAGAAGACCTGTTGAGGGTGTCTTCTTTTTAATTCAGAACCAGCGCTTTGTGGACGTCGCCTTCTCGACACTCACGTGCTACCTCAGTTTGCACCCCTGGGTCTTGCTGCTGGATTTTCTCGGCTTCAGTTCGCCCATCACGGCGTGCGACGAATTTCTCGACGATTTCCCGCCACCTCCTGCTCCTGCTCCTCCGCCCACCCAAACAGCGGTTGACCCCCAGCGAGGTAGGACGCGAGTGACGATTTGTACAAAAAACAACCGCCCATCCACGTCCTCTCCACCAATGAGGAGACACCGACCGCCTGTCCTCAACCAATCCAAACGCCTCTTACGTGTTTTAGTTGCTCTTGAGGACGTCTCGGAGTGCAGCGACTGCCGTACCACTGTTACCACGATTAGCGTCGCCTCGTTTTCACTGATCCTCGATCGGGTGTCATCACCGTCGTCGTCGTCAGGGCATGCTGCACAGGAAAATGGGAACCCCAATCACCTTCTGCGTGCCTCGGCGAAATCGCTTCGCCTCCACCTCACCTCCTTCTCTCGCCCCATCCGCGTGGGTGGTGATTGGATGCTGCTTGACGGACACCTCGGAGAACTGCTCGTAGGTCTTTCGGGTCTGATTGGTCCCGTTGCCGCCCCTCTTTAGATTTGTGATAAATACGACAGCTGTGATTGGATGCCACTTGACGGACGTCTCGGAGAACGGCTCTGATTGGACCCGAAGTAGAGGGCGCGCTGGTACCCCGTTGGAGAGAGGTTTTTCTCATTTCATTCGCGCCATACGCAACCACTTCGTGCGAAGGTGATCTTGTCAGTTTGGTCTGCGGACGCGCCATTCTTATTTTAGCGCATATAGATCACTTCTAGTCTGACCCCACTTGACAAAGTCACTCCACTTCGTCGAAGAGGAGGGGGGGGGGTTCATTGGACGTGGGGACGGTTTCGAGTGAAGGAGAGGCTGAATGCGTGTAGGGGTAATTGCGGCGGGCTTGCACGCTGAAGGACGCGTCGTTTGTCAGATATCCCCTCTAGGCACAGTCAAGTGAACGAATTAGCCGGCATACCCATCAAATTGCAGTCAATCGCGAAATGCGTAGCACCAATTAGAAGGTACAGATCGACTCAGACACGCTCTTCGAAAATACTGTCTTCATTGGTTGGATTTTGCTCCGACATCACCACCTTTCTTTACTGCTTGGGTGAGTCGGTTGTTGTTGTTGTTGTTAGAGGGCAAAAGGCGCAAATTAAAGTCGGTAATCACTTGTTCGTCCACCACCCACCCCACCTCCTCGCCGAAGGTCGAAGACCTGTCCCCTTCTCGTGAGCTGTACCCCCAGCGTTTCGTCACCGCCCCGACCTCGTCCACTCCTCCTCCGCCTCCACACGCCGAGCGGGCGACTTCATCGACTCCCGAGGGCGCCTTTCTCGTCTTCCGATTGGTCAAACACCAGTTGCCCGATCCCGAACTCACCCGACGGTTGGACGACGGTCACCTTCACCTCCGCATGGGACCCGCATACTACATCCACACCCAGGAGTTCCTCACGGATGCCGTGGAATCCCTGGACAGGTTTCTGCAGTACCAGTACTTCGTCAATCGTGTCAGCGCCTCGTCTGCCGGTTTCAAGGTGGGTTTCGACGTCTGGCGCGTCACGGCTAGTCATTCCATTTTTCGCTTAAAATAGTACAGAGTGTTCAAGTTCAAGATGTCGATGATGTTTCCCGTCGCGTAGTCGTGGTCGCAATTGATCAATCAGCACTCACGCCTGAGTGACGGACGCTCTGATTGGACCAGAAGTAGAGAGCGCGCTGGTAACCCGTTGGAGAGAGGTTTTTCTCATTTCATTCGCTTTCATGCGCAACCACTTTGTGCGGAGGTGATCTTGTCAGTTTGGTCTGTGGACGCGCCATTCACATTTTAGCGCCTATAGATCACTTCGAGACTGACGCCCCCTAGACAAGGTCACTCCTCTTCGTCCAGGAGAGGGTTCATTGGGCGTGGGGACGGTTTCCAATTGGGAGGTAGGGTTAGGAGAAGATGAAAACTATTCCAAAAGCAGCTCGTTCACCCGGATGCACAATTTTACAACGACAAATTGGGATTCGTAGCACCACCATCGGTGTAACCAATCAGAGATGGTTTAAACGGCCGAGGCAACAGGGAGGGTAGAGAGGGGGAAGTGAAGAGGTATGGCGTGGGTGGACGAGGGGGGAACATGCGAAAGCCAAAGACTCCTCATCCGGTCTTACCCGAGAGAGGGTGGCCTCCTGGAGGTCCGAAATTCGGAGCACGCGAACGGGTCCCTCGGTGACCAGCTCCACGTGGAGGGACCCGGAGCCAGGTCGCAACTGCGTCTGACGGACACTCGCCATCGCCAGACTCTTGCTCAGCAGCGAGGTTCCACCGCCGGCGCCACTGAGAGGATGATTCGCGCCGCGTAGTCGAGGTCGCGCCACCAACACCGGCTCGCCCGGCTCGAACCGGCCACCACCCGTGGTTGTGTTAGAGAGGGTGGATTGGGTGTAGGGGAAATTGCGGCGGGCTTGCACGCTGAAGGACGCGTCGTTCGTCAGATATCCTCTCTAGGCGAGATAGATCGGTAAGCGAATTACCCGACACACCGGAACATGAGGAGATGGTCGCCAAATTTGGATTTTTTCTTTACCTGGAGAGTCGTCTTCATTGTCGGCTGGCGCATCCGCCGTGGTTCCTACGGCACACAATGCCCTCTTCTTCTTCTTCTTCTTCTTGCTGTGGCAGGTTCGAGATAAAGCGCCCCTGTCGATGCGTCTTCGGTTGGACGTGGAGGCGCACGCGCCGATAATCCTGCTCCCCGTTAGCGCTTTCGGCGAGAGCGCCCTCGTCTGCAACCTCGGAACCCTGAGGGCCGTCAACGAGTTTTCGTGGCATTGCGATGACGACAAGTCAACGACGACGACGACGACGTCAGCAAACTGCGAACCCGGCAAGGAGAAGTGCAAGTACTGCACCGATGAGGGGCGGTGAGTCCTTGTCTGGTCTTGTTGCTTCTGTCTGGGTCGTCCACTGTGACGATAAAAGTGATGCGAAAACCTTTTGCTGTCCATCTTTAGAGGGTCTCCTCGAGAAAGCCGCTCTGCGAAACAGCTGCCCCAGAAAAGACCGAAATCCCCACTGGCCGGTAAGTTGGCTCTCTGACTTCACCCCAAGGAAACACCACACCGTTTTTGCATCGCAAACCCACAGCACACGGATGATCGATATTCACACTTTTCATGGGTCGTTTAATCATTGGTCGGTGTACTTCTATTGGCCAAGCTTAACCTTGACCGTGCATGGTGGGTGCAGCAATTATCACTTTTAGAGCATCTTCGTTTGGAGCCTTCAAGTTCATTTCTTTTGTTATTGTCTTCGCAAACCAACCTCATGGGGAAAGTGCTCTTTAGCGAAGGAACAATTAAGTATTTTTAGTGTAATCGTGGTAATCCTTGGACTTCAAATTAATTTATTACAGGCTCCATTCGCGTGAAGTTGTGCTCGGGCTGGTGTTTCTGAGTTTCTTATCGCTCTGCCTGTAAAATATCCGACGGGATTTGCTTTAAGTCGATGCTCGTTATCGTTCGATTGGCAATCCGTTGTTAACAGCTGTATTTCTTTTTGTTAACCGGACCAATCAGCGCAAGAGATGGAGGAACGCTGTCTATTGGATCGAATTGACCTGACTCTCAACCACATTGAGGTTTACATCGGCAAACGCGTGAAACGGACTCTGGATCGTCAAGAACAGAGTAGGTTGGAATAATTGTGCTGATTGGTTGGTTTCGTTTGCGCGCGCGCGCGCGGTTTGAATAAACTTCTCGAACAATCAGATTCAACCAACCCCAGCACTTCCTGCCTTCATCCAAAAGAACGCGGCATGCGAGGACAGGCGCGCTCACTTTCCCTCCAATCAGTTTGTTGTCCGATTAATGAGAGACTTGGGTTGGACTCCCGGGATTCCAGGCAGCCGCATAAATGTCTATTTTGTGATTTGCTGTCCCTTTTCCTTTTGCCAGGCCCTCCGGCCAATCAGCGTGTTCTCCACTTTCGCCTCTTCTCCATCGTGCCCGCCCGCGATGGCAGCGATCAGCTGTTGACGCGGCCGTTCGAAGTCTCCGTCCGCGTGGAGCGCAACCTCTCGGGCGGCCGGGGGTTCCACGCGGCCCCCGACTGGCGTCTCTCCGCCCGCCTGCGTCTCATGGCGCCTCTCAACCTCCTCCTCGACGACTACACCCTCTTGCGCGGCGTTCTGGCACACAACCTGGCGGCAGCCGCCTCTCCAGCCCCCCCCTCCCTCTCCACCACCTCGCTTTCTCTGCCGCCGTCGCCGTTTAGCGAGGTCTGTTTACACCCCCCACCCCCTCCACCACCACCACCACTTCTCATCCTTCTTCTTCTTCTTCTTCTTCTTCACTCAACTTGAAAGAGCAGGTGGTAGTTGTGGGACGTAGCGTAAGAATGACGAACTGTTTTCAATGCGTT
The DNA here is from genome assembly GCA_028672205.1 of Proteocephalus fallax. Taxonomy (NCBI): domain Eukaryota; kingdom Metazoa; phylum Platyhelminthes; class Cestoda; order Proteocephalidea; family Proteocephalidae; genus Proteocephalus; species Proteocephalus fallax. Next base: position 82,191 of record JAPUBX010004053.1, on the reverse strand, counting down.
TTTCCAATGGCAGCCCAAAATGCAGTCGTCTGTCTGCGCCAGCAAAACCTCCTACAAGGTCATCGCCTTCAGTTTCGACCTTGAAGACGTCTCGATCTGCCTGGCAGCGCCTGTCGAATGGCGCCTTCTTCGTGGCAGTGGTCTCGGGAGGAGGATGAGGAGGAAGAGGAGGAGGAGGCCTTCATCGCCCAATGACGACGACGACGACGACAACAACAGCAGACATCTATTCTTCTGCCGCCTCGATCTCACCCGCTCCCGTCTCACGTTTGACGGATTCTCCTGCGGACGCAAAATCACCGATCTCTCATGCACAGCCGTCACCTTCTCGGACACGCGTTTCGAAGGTAGCTTGTTCTTTTCGTCGCTCCTTCCCCCCTCGAAGACGCGGCAGACCTCTCCCTGGTATTGCTCTCAGGTGCCCCCTTGGTCGTTTGTAGCGGGAGAGGTGTTGTTGAAGCTGCTCTTTGCTCCTGCATTCGTGCGGTTCATCGTTGGCGTTGATTGACTGGGAGGTGTCTCCAGCCAGACTGCGTATGCAAACTCGTTCATTCGAGTGACAGGACAGCTGTGAATTGCGGTTGCCGATGGCCTATCTCTCCTTTGATTTCGTTAGCCCGCGAGAGAGGCATGCGATTCGGTTATTGTGCAGTGGGGCGCTCGTCCTCATTGCCTGGCTGTCAAGGTCGTTAGAGATCAATAAATTAAGCAGTTTTACGGTGAACGAGGTGCTCTGATTGGAGGTAGGACGGGAATCGGATGGGGTTTCGTGAGGGCAAGGGCCAATCATGGCTCTCAGACAAGAAGGCGTGGGGATTGGGTGGCCCCTAAAAATGTCTTCTTGGAGGACTTAAAAGTGCTTAAAAGCGCATTTAATCAACTCGAAACAACATCACCCGAGAATCTTCGTTGAAGCATCTTTAGAGCGTCTTCTCTAGCGCAGCGTATGCTTTCATTGCTCATCCAGGAGTGTCCGGAATCCCCAAAATAGCTGGCGGCAAAAGACGGCGGCGGTTGTTCTGCAAACTCGTTCATTCGAGTGCGAATTTCGGTTGCCGATGGACTATCTCTCCTTTGATTTCGTTAGCCAGCGAGAGAGGCGTGCGATTCAGTCATTGCCTGGCTGTCAAGGTCGTTAGAGATCAATAAATTAAGCAGTTTTCCTGATATGAGGACGAGGTGCTCTGATTGGAGGTAGGATGGGTTTGGTGAGGTCAAGGGCCAATCATGGCTCTCAGACAAGAAGGCGTTGAGGGATTAGGTGCCCCCAGATTAAACCCTAAAAAATGTCTTCTTGGAGGACTTAAAAGTGCTCACGAGAATCACGATCAGCACCTGGCATTCAATCAACTCGAGACGACATTACCCGAAGCATGCAAGCGTTCTTTATGCGCGGTTGATCTTTTGTGTGTGTGTGTGCGTTTTAGGGAGTTGTCAGTCTCTGAACCTCGTCTTTCCACACGTCCTCTCGGCCCTCGAGTCCTCCCACGGGAAGCAGCAGTTTCGCGTGACCCACGTCGTGACCAATCCGCCACAATCCGCCACCACCACTAACGCCGGCGACTCCTGCATGACCTTCCATCTCCGCTCAATGCGTCTTCTCCTCAGTCTGGATTGGCTCGTTGATCTGCACCGATTCCTCACCAGTCCCCCAGCGTCCTCCGCCACTCTGGATGGGTACGTCCATCACTCGCCCGCCCGCCCGCCCGCTTCTCTACTCGTCGTTAGAGAGTAGAGAATGGCATCGTGTATGCTGCGACGTAATTGGGTGCACTTCTGGCCTTTGGACACATCAGTGGCATAGTAGAACCGTCTTCTTAGCGGCCGTTGAACCATCTTCGAGAAGATCTCCCCTTCCTCCACTCACTGGTTGGCGTTCAATTGAAGTTTCGCTTCAAGCCAAATCTTCAGTCGTTTACACGCGACTGTTCAATTTCGCCATCGTTTTCTTATAGATCGTCGAACGTCGAGCGACCTCCTGCGACGTCGGGAAGTCTCGACGCCTCGATCCGCCTTAATCCGCCCTGTGCGCCACCGGAAGTTTCCGAACTTCGCGTGTTTACCGAGCAGACGGAATTTGTCTTCCTTGAGGACCCCACCCGGACCGACACCAACGCCGTGGTTCTCACCGTAAGTCGTTTGAGCCTGGACAGGTTCATTCCGCTAATTCCACCGGGGGAGGTGGTTCTACATCCACTCACTCACGACTGGTTTGGCAACGGTTTGCATCTTCTTGGAGAGCTCCAGAACGGATTACTTTTCGCGTCATTGCCTGGTGTGTCCCATGAAGAGACATGTTGTAGGCGTATTTGTTGTCTGGTCGATTGCAGGGGGCAATGTGTTTCCATCACCGGCTGGCCCAACAAAGTCAAACGGACCTCCTTCTCCATGGCGTCAGTCTGCACACCTCGTGGGGCGGTTTCAGTGGCGAGAGTGGGGCCGTCATCGTCGAGCCGACGGACCTTCAAGTCCATGTGGCACCGCCGCCACCGCCTCCCACCGCCTCCCTTCTCACAGCAACAGCAGCGTCATCATCGTCGTCATCGTCATCACCCTCTGCCGGACTTCAGGCAAGTTGATTTGTTTTGGAGAGACTGAGGAGGCAGTGGGGGCAGTAATTTCAGAGAGTATTTTAACGGACTCGTGTAGGACTTGCTGCTGCCACGAGCCAGTCTGGTAGTTTCCACCTCGGCCCTGAGAACCCACTTCTCCTACACGGACAGTCAGCTCTTCTTGGCTCTTCTCAACTCCTTGCGAGATCAGGCCGCGGACGCGTTCGGTGCCCCCGGCACCGCCAATTCGGACGCTCCGCATCCGGCAAAGTTTAAGTCCGGTAGGCCAATTACCCCCTTTTCTTTTACTCCTCCTTCTTTGTTTCATTATCATTGCAATTCTCGCTCCCGTTTGTATGTTTTGTCCAGTTTCTCTTGGTCTCAGCACGATTGTTTACTCCGTTACAGAGACCGAAATCGCCAGTCTGGCTGGCGAGAACTATTCGATGGTGTCAAAGAACTTTCCTCGACAGGCTCCCGAGAAAAGTTGGGAGGCTGACGTCGGGATACCACAGTCTCGTGCAGTCCTTTGGCTCCGCCAAATCATTGGCCAAATCACACCGAGTATCTCCGACATTTGTGTAGGTTGATTCTATCGACAAACTCCTTTTTCTCGCTTTTATCCACATTGGAATCGTCATCCTCGGCCCCCTTCGTGAATTATTCTCCTCAAACACCGTCGTAGCCTCCTCCTTATCCTCCCCTCAATCGGCATTTTCACTTCATGTTTCTCTTCCACATCCTCCTCCTCGTTCTCGTTTCCCCGCCCCTAAACCTCGCGCCTTCTCCACTCATATTTCGTCGTCGTCCTCACCTTCCTCCTCCTCCTCCTCCTCCTCCTCCTCCTCCTCCTCTTAATTCTCGTTTTCCCCTAAAACCTCCTCCTCTTCCTTATCACCCTTTATTTTGGGGCCTTCCTCTTCCCCCCCAAATATGACCCAAATAATGGCCCATTTCCCCTTATCTTCGTACTTATTATCGGCCCTCTTATTGTTGCATTTGTTTGAGGTTTTTTGGTCGTCTTTTTAGTTCCAATCCAGTTTCTCCCTCTGTCTAATTGACGACTGTGTTGACGCCGATGTGCCACTGGCCGAAGTCCTCATATCCGGTAGGCCACGCAATTTACCAAATTTGGGGCTTTCGTTTGGTGTGCTAAAACAATAATTGGTTTTTTGATTCTTCTTCAAGACATTTCACTGAAATGGAACCTCACCGGATGGTCGGTGGGTCGTGTCATGGGCCGTATCGCCGTCAACTACTACAACCGCGATCTCGCTGCCCTCGAGCCGGCCGTTGAGCCGTTCACGTAAGACGCTTCTTCTTCTTCCTCCTCCTCCTCTCTCTCCCTTCCCTTTCTTCCTCCTCATCCTTCTTATTGGCCTCTTCCAACATTTTCTCCAGCTCGCTTTCCTCCCTCCTACATCTCTCGTCGCGTCAACGACGAATTGGAGGAGAAGGTGCAGGTTTTAGGGCGGGAAACGAGAACGAGGAGGAGGAGGACGACGGCGAATGGGAGAAGGCGCGAGGTTTAGGGGCGGGGAAACGAGAACGAGGAGGAGGAGGACGACGGCGAATGGGAGAAGGCGCGAGGTTTAGGGGCGGGGAAACGAGAACGAGGAGGAAGATGCGCGTGAGGAGGAGGAGGATGACGAAGGTGACGAAGACGACGACGAACGACGACATATGAGTGGAGAAGGCGCGAGGTTTATGGGGGGGGGGGTGAGGACGAGGAGGAGGAGGAGGATGAAGAAGGTGAGGACGACAACGACATATGAGCGGAGAAGGCGCGAGGTTTAGGGGCGGGGAAACGAGAACGAGGAGGAGGAGGACGACGGCGAATGGGAGAAGGCGCGAGGTTTAGGGGCGGGGAAACGAGAACGAGGGAGGAGGGGGAGGACGACGGCGAATGGGAGAAGGCGCGAGGTTTAGGGGCGGGGAAACGAGAACGAGGAGGAGGAGGACGACGGCGAATGGGAGAAGGCGCGAGGTTTAGGGGCGGGGAAACGAGAACGAGGAGGAGGATGCGCGTGAGGAGGAGGAGGATGACGAAGGTGACGAAGACGACGACGAAGACGACATATGAGTGGAGAAGGCGCGAGGTTTATGGGGGGAGGGAGGGAGTGAGGAGGATGCGAGGGAGGAGGAGGAGGAGGATGAAGAAGGTGAGGACGACAACGACATATGAGCGGAGAAGGCGCGAGGTTTAGGGGCGGGGAAACGAGAACGAGGAGGAGGAGGACGACGGCGAATGGGAGAAGGCGCGAGGTTTAGGGGCGGGGAAACGAGAACGAGGAGGAGGATGCGCGTGAGGAGGAGGAGGATGACGAAGGTGACGACGACGACGACGACGACGACGACGACGACGACGACATATGAGTGGAGAAGGCGCGAGGTTTATGGGGGGGTGAGGACGAGGAGGAGGATGCGCGTGAGGAGGAGGAGGAGGAGGAGGAGGATGAAGAAGGTGAGGACGACAACGACATATGAGCGGAGAAGGCGCGAGGTTTATTTGGGGGGGTTGAGGAGGAGGACGACGGCCATTGTTACTCCGAAGGCGCGGAGTTTAGGGGGGACGAGAACGAGGAGATGGATGCGGGGGGAGGAGGAAGGTGACGACGACGAATGGGATGAGAAGGTGCAGGTTTTAGGGGGGAAACGAGAATTAGGATGAGGAGGACGACGAATGGGAGAAGGTGCCGGGATTATGGGTGGGGCGAGGAGGAGGACGACGGCCATTGTTACTCCTCTCCGTTTTCCTCTTCTTCCTCCTCATCCTTCTTATTGGCCTCTTCCAACATTTTCTCCAGCTCGCACTCCTCCCTCCTACATCTCCTTTCCACAATCCTCCTCCTTCTTCTCTTCCTCTCAAACGAATGATTCTCAGAATCGATGGTCGTCTTAATTTTTTAGGTGTATCTGTGACTGGCGTCTCAAGACTGACGACCCCAAAGGTGAATGCGCCCTCTTCGAAGTTCACTGTAAGTCTGCAGTCCTCAAATCGCATTGTTATGACACACCAGGCCAGCAGTTTCCACCCCCAAACCTTGCTGTTGTTGTTGTTGTTGCCACTCAGCCCAAGAACCAATCAACGTGAACCTGACAGTGGCACTGGTTCGACTGACCCAGCTGGTGATCGAGAAGACCAACCTGACCCGCTTGACCCGCGAGCGGCCACGCCCTCGAGTCCCCTTCGTGCCCTTTTGTCTGTCCAATCAAACGGGATTGCCGCTGCGTTTCCGACAGGTCACTGACAACCCGTCTCTCGGACTCGGCGACAGTCACGTGCAGTCGTAAGTACAGGGGGGGGGGTTGGTTTTACATCTCTCTTCAAAAACTGGTGTCTGTCCAGTGGCAGCGTTGTGTGCCTGTTAGGTGTTGATGGCGTCTCTTCGACCCTTGGGTGGGAAGAGACAGACTTCTTGCGGCTGCAGCGGACAACGATTAGCTTCTACCGCGTCTCAATCCGCTTCGAAACAGGACGTGGAAGACAGGAGGAGATTGGAGGTTTACGGCGAATCTCTAAAGCGTACAACACCGAGAAACCAGACACAGATCCTTCAAACCAGCCGTCGGAGTGGCTGCCAACTGATACGAGATCAAAGCCGACATCGAACGCCGTGGCTCGCAATCTACGGAGTGTGCAGATACGTCCTTGAAGCGGCCGGTTTGGTCTCCGCACAAAAAAATCACAGTTTTATCTGTACGACGAAGAGCTAAATTCTTTTCGGCAATGCCGATCGGACTTGTAGTGGCCATCGACCGTCGACCACGAGAAATATCCGCGTCGGTTGCCGGACTGATGGACTGTTCAGCTGCCTCTTTTCTATTCTGTCTTCGTAGATCCAAAAAGACGGCCGACGACAAGTGGATTGTGGTTGAACCCGACGGTGCTCCGGTGGATCTTCCATTTCGACCCGCCCTCGCAGCTACTGGTCGAGGGGTCGGGCGACCCCCCTCTCGACCAGCCTCCTCATCCTCCGCAACCCCCCAGGCGCCTCGTCTCGTTTTGGAGGCGCGGGGGTGGCACCCCACCTACCCGGTGGCTCTGGACCGCCTCGGAATCTTCTTCCGTATCATCCGCCCACGCAAACAACGGCACGCCGATCCCAACGATACCGACGCCGATTTCTTCGCGGTAAGAGCCGCAGCCTCTGTCCTCCTCCTCCTCCTCCCCCTCCTCCTCCTCCTCCTCCTCCTCCTCCTCCCCCTCCTCCTCCTCCTCCCAATTAATAGCCAATCCCCTCTTTTCAGGGAACCGCGGAGAGAAGCCCCACCTCGGCCACGTTAACCCGCCTCGTGATTGAAATCGTTCGGCGCGGGTCCGCCCAGAACCTGGTGGTCGTTCGGTCCGGTCTCACCCTCACCAACCGCCTGTCGCCCCACCTCTCCCTCGAGGTGGGTCTCGCCACCCCGAGAGGTCCGCTTCGAGCCTTGGTCATTCCATTCGGTCAGACACGGGCACTCCCCCTGGACCTCGCCTCGCACGGCCAAGGCCGACTCTGCTTCCGGCCAGTGTCGACCCCACGAACCACCTCGCAGGACGAGGTTTTGCCGCTGTTCGATTGGTCCCAGCAGCTGTGTGTGGTGTTGCCGGAGGCCCTGGATG
>JAPUBX010004053.1:62533-65033 GCA_028672205.1 Proteocephalus fallax | reverse complement strand
GATCTCCTCTCCCCCTCCTCCTTCTCCTCCCCTTTCCTTCTCCTTCTCCTCCTCCTCCTCCTCCTCCTCCTCCTCCTCCTCCTCCTTATATTCCTCCGCCGAAACGAGTCCACCAAAGCTACAACCTGGAATCACGCGGAAACACTATCGACAAACATTTGGGGAGGGGGCGGCTTGGGTTGTCCCAAATTATCTTCAGTGAAACATCCAGGGAGCTGGCGACTCAGATCTCCTCTCCCCCTCCTCCTTCTCCTCCCCTTTCCTTCTCCTTCTCCTTCTCCTCCTCCTCCTCCTCCTCCTCCTCCTCCTCCTCCTCCTTATATTCCTCCGCCGAAACGAGTCCACCAAAGCTACAACCTGGAATCACGCGGAAACACTATCGACAAACATTTGGGGAGGGGGCGGCTTGGGTTGTCCCAAATTATCTTCAGTGAAACATCCAGGGAGCTGGCGACTCAGATCTCCTCTCCCCCTCCTCCTTCTCCTCCCCTTTCCTTCTCCTTCTCCTCCTCCTCCTCCTCCTCCTCCTCCTCCTCCTCCTCCTCCTCCTCCTCCTCCTCCTTATATTCCTCCGCCGAAACGAGTCCACCAAAGCTACAACCTGGAATCACGCGGAAACACTATCGACAAACATTTGGGGAGGGGGCGGCTTGGGTTGTCCCAAATTATCTTCAGTGAAACATCCAGGGAGCTGGCGACTCAGATCTCCTCTCCCCCTCCTCCTTCTCCTCCCCTTTCCTTCTCCTTCTCCTCCTCCTCCTCCTCCTCCTCCTCCTCCTCCTCTTCCTCCTCCTTATATTCCTCCGCCGAAACGAGTCCACCAAAGCTACAACCTGGAATCACGCGGAAACACTATCGACAAACATTTGGGGAGGGGGCGGCTTGGGTTGTCCCAAATTATCTTCAGTGAAACATCCAGGGAGCTGGCGACTCAGATCTCCTCTCCCCCTCCTCCTTCTCCTCCCCTTTCCTTCTCCTTCTCCTTCCTCCTCCTCCTCCTCCTCCTCCTCCTCCTCCTCCTCCTCCTCCTTATATTCCTCCGCCGAAACGAGTCCACCAAAGCTACAACCTGGAATCACGCGGAAACACTATCGACAAACATTTGGGGAGGGGGCGGCTTGGGTTGTCCCAAATTATCTTCAGTGAAACATCCAGGGAGCTGGCGACTCAGATCTCCTCTCCCCCTCCTCCTTCTCCTCCCCTTTCCTTCTCCTTCTCCTTCTCCTCCTCCTCCTCCTCCTCCTCCTCCTCCTCCTCCTCCTCCTCTTCCTCCTCCTTATATTCCTCCGCCGAAACGAGTCCACCAAAGCTACAACCTGGAATCACGCGGAAACACTATCGACAAACATTTGGGGAGGGGGCGGCTTGGGTTGTCCCAAATTATCTTCAGTGAAACATCCAGGGAGCTGGCGACTCAGATCTCCTCTCCCCCTCCTCCTTCTCCTCCCCTTTCCTTCTCCTTCTCCTCCTCCTCCTCCTCCTCCTCCTCCTCCTCCTCCTCCTCCTTATATTCCTCCGCCGAAACGAGTCCACCAAAGCTACAACCTGGAATCACGCGGAAACACTATCGACAAACATTTGGGGAGGGGGCGGCTTGGGTTGTCCCAAATTATCTTCAGTGAAACATCCAGGGAGCTGGCGACTCAGATCTCCTCTCCCCCTCCTCCTTCTCCTCCCCTTTCCTTCTCCTTCTCCTTCTCCTCCTCCTCCTCCTCCTCCTCCTCCTCCTCCTCCTCCTCCTCTTCCTCCTCCTTATATTCCTCCGCCGAAACGAGTCCACCAAAGCTACAACCTGGAATCACGCGGAAACACTATCGACAAACATTTGGGGAGGGGGCGGCTTGGGTTGTCCCAAATTATCTTCAGTGAAACATCCAGGGAGCTGGCGACTCAGATCTCCTCTCCCCCTCCTCCTTCTCCTCCCCTTTCCTTCTCCTTCTCCTCCTCCTCCTCCTCCTCCTCCTCCTCCTCCTCCTCCTTATATTCCTCCGCCGAAACGAGTCCACCAAAGCTACAACCTGGAATCACGCGGAAACACTATCGACAAACATTTGGGGAGGGGGCGGCTTGGGTTGTCCCAAATTATCTTCAGTGAAACATCCAGGGAGCTGGCGACTCAGATCTCCTCTCCCCCTCCTCCTTCTCCTCCCCTTTCCTTCTCCTTCTCCTCCTCCTCCTCCTCCTCCTCCTCCTCCTCCTCCTCCTTATATTCCTCCGCCGAAACGAGTCCACCAAAGCTACAACCTGGAATCACGCGGAAACACTATCGACAAACATTTGGGGAGGGGGCGGCTTGGGTTGTCCCAAATTATCTTCAGTGAAACATCCAGGGAGCTGGCGACTCAGATCTCCTCTCCCCCTCCTCCTTCTCCTCCCCTTTCCTTCTCCTTCTCCTCCTCCTCCTCCTCCTCCTCCTCCTCCTCCTCCTCCTCCTCCTCCTTATATTCCTCCGCCGAAACGAGTCCACCAAAGCTACAACCTGGAATCACGCGGAAACACT
>JAPUBX010004053.1:0-62433 GCA_028672205.1 Proteocephalus fallax | reverse complement strand
CTCAGATCTGTTACCCAGAGACTCGGCAACAACCATTAACACGCGATATGCGTTCACGTTTTGTCTGGAAGTTTGGAAATCGCATAGTTTGACTTGATTGCGCTGATTACTTCGCGTTTGGCTTCACAGTTCGTTCATTCAAATTCCCTCCTTCCGGTCTCACGTGAATCTTTCATTCGCGACCGGGAACCCCTAATCCAGCCAATGATATTTGATTTTTGAACCTTCTGCTTTGCAGGGTGGATCTTCGAACATCTACGACCTCCGGAAGGCCGGCCCGAGTGCTCGCCTCGTCTACGACAACTGCGTCTACATCGCCGTCTGTGGAGTAGCTGACGACGACAGCGCAGACACTCTGGCCGCGTACAACTCCGGTGTCTTCGATTTTCCCGTTTTGGATGTTGTCCGTGAAGCTGCACCCTCGTCAACCACCACCTCCTTCCACCAGAGAGTCAGCTTGCGTCGGAAACGCCCGGGCGACCGCTGCCAACTCTGGTACCTCTCCAGCCAGGGATACCTCGTCCACGAGGGCTCCATGGCTCCTCAGGAGCCCTCGAACGACCTTCGAGCTGGTAGCGGCGTCACCGTGAGACGCGGACGTCTGCTGTCCATTAAGACCTGGGTGCTCGACGTGGACACTTCAGAGGCAGCTCTGGAGGGGCTGAAGGTGTCCTCGATGCTCGATGCGGGCACGGTGGCAAATTTTGAAGTCGGCGTCCTCTGTCTGGCTCGGCTCTCGCATCGACGCACTAACACACAGCAATGGCGATTCCACAAGGTCAGTCTTCGTCATGAATTTCCATGAAGACTACTCTTGAGACTAGTAGTAGTAGTGTGCGGGGTTGCGGCGTCCACAACGGCGCCACCCGAAGAAGAGGTGGAAGTGGCCGCTGCTGCATAATCCAACACTTCACCAACGTCGGCTGCTGCGTCGCGGATGTAGTCAATTCCATGAAGACTACTCTTGGGAATATTAGTAGTAGTAGTGGTCCGGGAAGTGGGATGGCGGACCTCACGAAACCCCCCTCCCATGCAACTCGCCTTCTCTTCACTTCCCCAATTGGTGTGAACGTGTAGGCAATTATAAAGGACTCTTTGCAGATCCTGAAGATCGGTCCTCCGCATGTCCCGACTGACTGCAATTTGATGGGTATGCTGGGTAATTCGCTTACCGATCGATGCTTCTATCTCGCCTAGAGAGGATATCTGACAAACGACGCGTCCTTCAGCGTGCAAGCCCGCCGCAATTTCCCCTACACCCAATCCACCCTCTCCAACACAACCACGGGTGGTGGCCGGTTCGAGCTGGGCGAACCGGTGTTGGTGGCACGACCTCGACTACGCGGCGCGAATCATCCTCTCAGTGGCGCCGGCGGTGGAACCTCGCTGCTGAGCAAGAGTCTGGCGATGGCGAGTGTCCGTCAGACGCAGTTGCGACCTGGCTCCGGGTCCCTCCACGTGGAGCTGGTCACCGAGGGACCCGTTCGCGTGCTCCGAATTTCGGACCTCCAGGAGGCCACCCTCTCTCGGGTAAGACCGGATGAGGAGTCTTTGGCTTTCGCATGTTCCCCCCTCGTCCACCCACGCCATACCTCTTCACTTCCCCCTCTCTACCCTCCCTGTTGCCTCGGCCGTTTAAACCATCTCTGATTGGTTACACCGATGGTGGTGCTACGAATCCCAATTTGTCGTTGTAAAATTGTGCATCCGGGTGAACGAGCTGCCTTTGGGGTCGTCTTCATCTTCGCCTCACCCTGCCTCCCAATTCGAAACCGCCCCACGCCCAATGAACCCTCTCCTGGACGAAGAGGGACTCACCGGATGTGATCTATAGGCGCTAAAATGTGAATGACGCGTCCACAGACCAAACTGACAAGATCACCTTCGCACAAAGTGGTTGCGTATGGAAGCGAATGAAATGAAAAAAACCTCTCTCCATGGGTTTACCAGCGCGCTCTCTACTTCGGGTCCAATCAGAGCCGTTATCCGAGGCGTCCGTCAAGTGGCATCCAATCACAGCTGTCGTATTTATTACAAATCTAACGAGTCCATTTGTGTTTAGCTCCCCACGAGTCGTGCAGCCGTGCCGGTTCAGCCAACAATCCTGAGGGTAAGTCTCCGTTTACCTCCGCGCTAACCCCCTCTACCCTGCTGACTCCTGCCTTCCGCACCCCCACAGCTTCTCCTCGACTTTCCTGAGGGTCTGGGCATCTCCATCATCTCTGCCCAATCAGAGGAACTCGTCTACGCCAGCCTCCTCGGTATTCGCTTCTCCGTGGAGCGTTTTTACCCGGGCAATTCATACCATCCACAGTCATCGCTTCAGTCCAACAGCAACGCCGACGACTGCGACGACGGCGGCGGTCTCGAGCGCGGCAAAGAGATGGACGAATTCCACGCAGATGATGACGATTCTGTGTTTGTCGTCGGCGCCACGTCCTCCTCCTCCTCCACCGCCGCCGCCGCTTCTCTGTCTCTCTGTCTCTCCAATTGCCAGCAGGAGCCCGTTGAACAGGCACAACTGAATATCGGCAGGATACAGGTTTGTCTCCTATTTCATGCGAAGCGACAGTTGCTGCCATGGATTTCCCGTACAACTGCTCGTCGACAACTGTCACCGAATGCGCGCGTATCCCCATTTCTCCAGCGGTGGTGCAACCAGCGTCATACCTTATCGATTTCCAGCCATTGACAGCCGTGTTCACTCGTAAGCGAGCTCGGCCTAAGCGTGACATTACACGGACCAATGCGGTTACCGAAGTCCACATTTGGCCACTGCTCTAATCGGCGCGCGTGGGCGGATGCGATTCGCGATATCCACGTAGCCGCAAAATCGACGACGACGACGATGACGACGGTTTTTGGAAGACTGTGGTGGGACGACAGCTACGCAGCGCCATTTCGTTGTGTCAGTTGACCCCCACCGAGCACTAGTCCGCAGGTGACCCGTCCGCGTACACGCTAGACAACAAGCCCCCCACCGAAGAAGCAATAATCTTCGCACTTTTTTAGGTGGACAACCAAGTAGCCGGCGCCAGTCTGCCGGTTCTCCTCTTCTGTCTTCCGACGGCCACGGCACCCCACACTGTCGACAACCGGCGCTCCACAGGCGTCTTCCAAGGCCAGCCAATCAGCAGTGTTGGGGGCGCGAGTGACTGGATTGGTGGACGAGAGCTCGAGCGAATTTTGTACCCACGTGGCCTTCCATCGACATCTGGCGCTTCTTCGGCGTATGGTGCTTCGTCAGCGCTGATCACGCGCTCTCGACGACTGCTCAACACGCACTGGAATGTGGAGATTTTTGCTGCGTTGGAGGTGAGTTGGGCCAAATTTCGTCCAAGTAAATCGCACCTGTAACGTGGGATGCCCCCTAGGCAACAGAAGCGCTTTTCGTTCGAAGGCGATGGGTGTCAAATTATAATAAAACGCGCTGTGTGTCTCTATGACACACAACCCGTCGATTGACCAATCGAAACGGGCATGCACATTTTAACGGTCATCAGCTATCTTCTTCTTCTTCCAAATGATGAACTGGCCTCATGGATTTCAATGAAAAAGCTTTGTAAAATGGCGCCCTTCAAGACGACAATAGACTCTAGGAGGCTCGGCTTTGTTACCTTTGTAGCAGCACGTTTGCAGAAGACGTAGCATCTTTAGTGTCCACAGAGGGCGAGGTCGTTGATGTTGCGGTTTTTGCTATTGTTGGAGCGTCCTTCCACATTCACACGGAGACTCCCAATGCCCCTTTTCTTCTTCAGCTTGAACTCAAGAAGATGGTCATTCAGGCCGAAGAGCGTCTTCTGTTGCGCCTCATTCAATTCGCCCGCAGCGGCGGTGGCAGCGACCCCAGTCGCTCCCCGACAGCTTCCATCAAATCGCTCGATTTCCCCGATGGCGAAGACATCTTTTCCAGGTATGTCGGCGTGATTGGCCTGTCAACCCGAAAGGAGCCACAAATCCTGCTTAACCCTTAAACATTGACCCACACCCAAAGGCAACTCTGCCCCCCGACAATCGGCTCGGGAGACTTCTTCTACTTCGATCGCCTCCGAGTGCAACTGGCGCCAATTCGTCTGACTGTGCAGACGGCTGGCGGCAAACTGGGCCCCGGCTTCTACGACGTCAAACGACTCCTGCCAAAATTAATGTCTTTCACCGATGCCGACCTTCAGCTTGGTATGTTTGAGTTGGACTCATCTATAGGTGGTGTGCCTTGATACGCTAAATATTATGTTTTTTATTGGTGGAGACAGACAGCCTCGCCTTTGGTGTGTTGGGGCGGAAATCGTAGGTTTAGTCGGTGGAGACAGACAGCCTCGCCATTTTTATTTCCCAATTGGTCGCCAATTTATACTTCAAATAATCATCATCTTAGCTGTCAAACTCGACTGGTCTAAGTTTCGCCCTAGACATAAAGAAGCCTCGGTGACTTTGTCTTGAATTTAATTGGTTCTGTGGGTGGCCTCGATCGCTGGCGATCGAATAACCAATTGACTCGCCCACGACAGGAGCCGCCAATAAGAATCCGTCTGAATGTTTTATTCGACTCCCATGGCCTTGGTTTTTAAGAAGCCTGCTGCTATTTCAAGTCAAGCTATTGCGGAGGGCATATTCCCAAGATTCTCACCCCAGAACTGTCTCCATGAAGCTGTCTGCTAGAAGGACGAGACGTCCGCGCGAAAAACTTAAAGTCTTGTAGTAATCCATAATTCCCGCCCCCCCCTCATCCGCGTTCAGGTGAATTCGAACGGCGGCACTGCCTCGAGCTTGGTCGTTTCCTTGCCGACCAGGTGTCGCTGCACTTCACCAGACAGCTGCGCGCCCAGGCTCTGCGCATCTTCGGTTCGGTGGACTTTCTCGGCAACCCCCTCGGCCTCATGTCGGACCTCTCCTCTGGCATGTCCGACCTCGCCGAGATGGACATCACCGGCATGGTGCGCAATGTGGCCCACGGCGTCGGCGACAGCACCGCCAAGGTACCTCCCATTGCGCCACCCAATCACAGCGCGGTCTGCACCCAATAGGACCTCTATACACCTGTCTCCTTGCTCTTAGTTTGTCGGCAGCGTGTCCCAACTCGTGAACAGTCTTTCTCTGGACGAACAGCACCAGCGACGTCGTCGAGCGATTCTCGACTCTTCCACCTCCTCCTCCTCCTCCTCCTCCTCCCAGCCTCGTCGTGCCGCCCCTCCTGCCCACCAGCACTCAGCCTACCCCTCCCCCCTCTCCGCCTCGGCAAACACTCGAGGCGCCTCGGACGAGCTTTTCGAGGAGTTTGAGTTGACATCGGCGGGTGCGCCGCCGACGACGACATCCACTCAGCGATTCCGCGGTAGCGGCGGGGCTGGTGCTCGTCAGGATACATACTCTAAACAGGCGGCTCCGTTGCGCGCTGGCCTGCGAGGCTTCGTGCACGGGGTCGTCGGTGGGGTCACCTCGATGGTGACGCAGCCAATCCACGGAGCCCAGCAGGAGGACAGCCTCGCGGTAAGCACACAACTCGGATGACCGCCCAGTTTGCGGTGGCGGCCATCTTCCTACTCCGTCATTCCTTCCTTCCTTCCTTCTCCGCCAGGGGTTCGTCTTCGGGCTGGGGCGAGGGCTGCTGGGGACGGTGACGAAGCCGGTGGGCGGGGTGCTGGATCTGGTCTCGGGGGCGATGACGTCGTTGCGCGAGGCCGCCCGTCCCTCCTCCAGCGGCCGACCTCGTCGACGACGCCCCCGACGCGGTCTGGCCCTGCCGCTGAGGCCGTACTCCCTGCAGGTCGCGATGGGGCAGATGCAGCTGCGTCGCATAGCAACCACCGCTGGACGTGGTCTCTCCTCCTGCTCCACCGCAGCTCCCAGTCGTGTGGCAGGAATTGAAGAAGGGGGTGAATTGGACGAGGATAGTGACGGCAGTGGGGGAGGTGAGGCAATTTGGTATTGGTGCACGTGTCAGCCAATCATCGTTCCCCCGTATAGGTGGCCAATTAGAATTGCCCGAGCCACCCAATAAGCTAGCTACTTCGGTTAATGCAATTGGTCGGCGAGTGCTTCGGGGCATTTAAGTTTGGGTTTCTTTTCAAATTAAAATCAAACGCACATTTGAATTGGAAATTATCATCTGTTTATTGATACGCATATTAGAGGGTCTGGAAATGATGAATTTTAATGATATATTGCACATTTTCCCATCGACATAGCACACAGCCAACGAATTATCAATCTTACGATATTCTGAAGCAATTTAGCCTTTAGCTTACCGGAGTAAACGCCTTTGAACCATTGTCTGTGTGTCAATCTCAAATATTGAGACAATCAACCCCTTGAAAGAGAACAAAACAATCGCTATCTTTAAGCTGTCATTTTCAATCTACCATTTTCAATCATTCAGCAATTGCACACCCTCTTCTATATATGCGTCAATAAACAGATGATGGTTTTCCCATGAAATCTAATTTAATTTCAATTGGAAATACCCTGTACTTAATCGTTAATGGTTCATTAAAACAAAAAATGACGAATTTCACGTGTTTAGTTTCAATTTGAAAAAAAACAACTCGAACTTGAAACACCCTGTACTTAATCGTTAATGGTTCATTAAAACAAAAAAATGACGAATTTCACGGGTTTAGTTTCAATTTGAAAAAAAGCAACTCGAATTTGAAACACCCTGTACTTAATCGTTAATGGTTCATTAAAACAAAAAATGACGAATTTCACGTGTTTAGTTTCAATTTGAAAAAAAACAACTCGAACTTGAAACACCCTGTACTTAATCGTTAATGGTTCATTAAAACAAAAAATGACGAATTTCACGTGTTTAGTTTCAATTTGAAAAAAAACAACTCGAACTTGAAACACCCTGTACTTAATCGTTAATGGTTCATTAAAACAAAAAATGACGAATTTCACGTGTTTAGTTTCAATTTGAAAAAAAACAGCTCTTACTTGAAACACCCTGTACTTAATCATTAATGGTTCATTACAACAAAAAATGACGAATTTCACGTGTTTAGTTTCAATTTGAAAAAAAACAACTCGAATTTAAAACACCCTGTACTTAATCGTTAATGGTTCATTAAAACAAAAAAATGACGAATTTCACGGGTTTAGTTTCAATTTGAAAAAAAACAACTCGAACTTGAAACACCCTGTACTTAATCGTTAATGGTTCATTAAAACAAAAAATGACGAATTTCACGTGTTTAGTTTCAATTTGAAAAAAACCAACTCGAACTTGAAACACCCTGTACTTAATCATTAATGGTTCATTAAAACAAAAAAATGACGAATTTCACGTGTTTAGTTTCAATTTGAAAAAAACCAACTCGAACTTGAAACACCCTGTACTTAATCATTAATGGTTCATTAAAACAAAAAAATGACGAATTTCACGTGTTTAGTTTCAATTTGAAAAAAAACAACTCGAACTTGAAACACCCTCTACTTTCTCTTCTCTCTCCTCCTAGGCGCCATGAGCCAATCAGCGATCAACAGGCTTTTCTGCTTTTCGTCAGAACACCTGCGCGAGGGCGACGCCTCGGAAGTGGTCATCCGAGTGCTGCCCTGCCAGGCGGCCGGCGTGAGCGTAATCGTCACCGACCGAGCGGCCTGGTGCGTCCGCAATCTCTCGGCCACTGGCGGCAGCGGCGGCGGCGTCATTGGTTCCCGCGAAAGCAGCCCCGCGGTAAGCCGGCAGCTATTGGTTGATCGCTTCGCCTCAACTTGCAGGCCTGATGACCTCTTTTAATCATAGTTCGGTTGCGGACAAGGTCACTCGACAAGCGTGATGTTCATAATCTCCTACCGGAGCATCGATTTCTTTCGACTCCAAAAGACCTCCATGCCCACCTCCTCCTCCTCCTCCCCCCCGTTGTCCGCCACCACATTGCCCTGGTCCAATCGAAACCCTGCGGCGGGGGCGACTAATCAGGAGTCCTCCTCCTCCTCGTTGTACGTGGAGTTCGTGAGCGGACCGCGGCGGCGCGTGTTGCGCTTCGACCGGTGTGACTGGGCGCGCGAGATGTTGTCGGAGGTCTCCGAGGCGCACTTCAGATTCGTCCAGACGGCCATGTCGTTGAGCCGCGGGCGCTGTTCGCTCGAGGCGTTGCCGGTGGCGTCGCGCTGCCACCCTCTGGCACTGCCCTTCGCTCCCTCCGCCCTTGGTGCGGTTTCCGCCTCTGCGGAGCGACCGACGACGAAGGCGGACGATGACGTGGACGATGACGACGTAGACGACGCGACAGAGGGGATGTAGAGGGTGAAGCCAATGGGTCTGGTTAAGGTGTTGATGTTATCTAATGTGCAAGAATTTAATTGCGATTTTTTTATAAATAAATAATTTATTACGAGATTTTTCATCGGGGGCAGATTTTTTGCGCTGTAGACGCGGTTGGTGTTTGACGGCGCCCGATAGACATGAGTCGGGATTGCCTTTAGAGATGCGCTGCAACAGGGTGCTTAAAGAACAGGTGCTTCTTGTTCAAATTAAGCACTTATTCTGAATGGGAAATCATCATCTGTTTATTGGTAGTTTATTGGTTCCACAATTTATGAATGCTACATGATGCTGTTTTCCCCCATAAAAAATAAATAGACGAAGGAGGAATTCTAGACAGTTGACCTGAACTGTCTCGTGTAGAGTGTTTAAAATAGGTTGGGTTCAGTAAGGCCACTACGTCAATTAATGAATGTAATTAACTTAGTTTAATTGCGGAATCAAAACGCCCTTCTTACTATTTTTTAAATGGTTGGAACACGCTTTTCTCCCCTGTCAGCCAATGGGGAGCGTGATGAATGAGTCCTTCAATCGATTAGAACCATTTCGTCATTTCTAAACCATGATGCTTTTACTCAATTCGACGGCAATCAGGATCCAGACTCCTAAAAAGGTATCCCCTGCTCAATCACCATTCGAAATTGGAGAAGGTTAGACATCGGAGGAGTTCTAGAACAGCCTCGTTTATTAACAGGTGTGAAGTGGTATTTATAAGTGGTTGGGGGCAGTAAGTCCAGTCGACCAATGAGGGAGAAGTGAGAGGAATGAGTCACCCAATCGATTGGATAGTGACACGCCAGAAGAGCTTGGGCAAGCGACGTAGTGACCTTTTTGCTCAGACGTTGTCTGTTTTCTTGGAGAATCAAAACTCCCTTCCTGCCAATTCTTCTAACTCGTGGGAAACACGATTTTCTTGTGCAAAACCATCCGAGGTTATTTGAATACCAACTTTGTAAAGCCCCCTTAGTGAGGTGGACGCGCAGTTAAAGTGGTGAGGTTGGTTTTGGCAAAATAAAGTTAATGATGGCTGGTATTGGCACACGCTTGCGGAAGTTCGCGTGACGACAACGTTTATACGCATTTCCCATGTTGCGTAACGGGCGACCAACTTTATGACGAAAGAATATTTTGATTATTTTTTATCCCCAGTAAGGCCGTCAATCGTCTTCTTTATTAACGGTGATATCTGGTCGTGGAGTATAGACTCGTTAAAAAAGCGTGAGTGTGTAGAAAAACACAGCAACTGCACATTGTCTAGCTATTGTTTAAAATCGCGAAAGAACCATAGAAGAGAGAGAGTCCTTGGATCGGCGTAACAATGACAAACCACCCAAGCTATCGCGTGAAAAGATGACAGTGGACGGTTATCAGGAACATAGCTCACCCCCCCTCTAAATATATGACATACTACACGCCGAAAAACAACTTCACGGAAATTGAATTCAACACATTCTCCCTTCATTCAAACGCGATTATGCCAGTTCATTTGTGCAATTTCAAAGATCTGTTGAGGGGCAGACCATCTCTCATTTATGCGATTTCATTTGCCAAGTAGATTGTTTGCCGAACTACAGGCCGCACAATTCCTGAGACTGTGAACGTGGTCTGATATGCCTGATCCACGTTAAAGAGTGAGTTGTGCCTAAAATAACTTGACCGGTCTAATTAGGCGCCTCCAAGGGTCGAAACATTTTCATAGACTAGCATTGACACGTTGAAGATCACTGACGGTGGAATAAGATTTTGTAATTAGGAAAAAACCAAACTTTCAGGTGGGCAAATGCAAAACAGCGAATCTATTTTTTGAATGACTCTAAAAGCCCGTGTTGCGACGCTTCTATCAAGATGTTTTCACGGTTTTCTGGAGCCATGGAAATTATGACGATGGTCCACCGAAAATATATAGGAAGGATAACTGAAGCTTATCACGTTGTCCCATCCATTCGAACCCGTGCAATTTAAGAGATGCCTTTACCGCAATCGTATTGACCTTTTGACCCCTCGGATGCTGAGTAAATTAATCTCCTTATCTCAGTGTTTCTCAAACATTTTCACTCGCGACACACCTTAAGTAAAAAAAATATTTTTGTTAAACATTATTTTCAACGTTTATATTTATAATGCGATGGGTGGGCTTGCTTTCGAGAGCAAATAAGGTTTAAACGGGGCTCTAATGTTGACAAACAAACACGCATTTCGTCGTCAAGTCAAACTGAGAGCTGGAAACAACTGCTTAAAGGAGAGCCAAAATTCGTCTAAACTTTTTTCGGCGAATCCCGGTCGATGCAATTTGTCATTTCTCAACTCGATAAGCTCTTCTTCCTCTTCACACGAAAGATTTGATGTCTGGTTGCTTCCAAACGGGTTGATCACCCAGTTATATTCGTCGATAGAAAGGGATGGAAAATAATGGTGAATTGCTAATTGAAGACTTGTCAGTGTGGACATGATGTCATCAGCGACTTTGCTCTTCAACTGAGATTCGTTTACGGAAGGGTAGCATTCAAAAATACCCTTCGAAACTTTGCTTTTCCATAGCGTCAGTTTTTCATCAAACGATAAGGCTTATCTAGTGCATTATCGATGCATTTGAAGAGTTTGTCATCCTTCTGTACTAAGTAACCCTTGGCAGACCATTTACTCTTGTATTTCTCAATCGACTCCACCAATCGCTTCCACTAATCGCTTCCACCAATCGTTTCTCCCCCGTTATTTTCGCAACTCGCACAGAGGGAATGTACGGCTGTATTGACAGCAGAACTGCACTCAAAGGCAACGCCTCTGATGTTTGAGAGACTGCCCTTTGTTTGAAGGAGTCATCGTTTACGGTATGTGGAGGTCGAACAGATTGTCATTTCGTCCCGTTGGTAGTAGTAGAATTAGTAGTATACGTAGCATACAATGTATTACTAACCGGTGTGGTCGCCCTGACTCAAATAAAGCGAATATATCAACTATTGGTAACCCGATTTGTGTGTTTCAATATAAATTAATCCATTGCCGTGGCTGTTACAACGTATCGAAGTTCGCGCACACATGCAAGACGACGTGGCTATTTTTATTTTAAACTGAAATGAGGGCGTTTAGACAGTGGAGAGTGATGTCTGCCGAATCGATTTATCAGGTCGTGCCGGGATTGGTAATGCTGCATTTGTCATATCCCAACGATCCAAATATAAGAACTCCGGATAAATGAAAGTAAACCCCGAGAGAGCCGCCAATAAGAATAAGAGGACACTGTTGGGATGAGAGGGCTTTCATTTGCGGTAGAAGGACGGAGAGGATGGGGTCGAGGGGAATGAACAGGGGAACAGGGCGTCGGCTCATGTTCAGGAGCAGGAGTAACGGCTCTCTTTCCATTGCCGAGGTAATCGGGATAATCGGCGAACCTTCTTTGTTCAGCATCATGTTCTCAAACGCGGACAGGGAAATCGCCATTTGGGAAACTACTTCGCGGATGCTTCCAATAAAAGGGGATTGGCGATGTGCAATTTGGTTCTAATTGAACGCCAACCAAAAAAACAACTCATCGGCAAATTCTTCGGCAAATTCTCCCTTGACGAGGTTTGTCCTGGTTCGACGTTTGGCGGATCACTTGGAAGGCTTCCTTTTGTCGACTTCGGGGCAGTAGAATTGTTGGTTTCCATCATCATTGGAAAGGGACGGCGTGGAATGCTCGCTTCGACTTTGTTTTTCATTTTTGTGGCGTCGACGCGGTTTCCCTGGAGGCATCTCATTTTTGAGTTCCTCGGTAATCGCGCATTTACTGATATCTATTCAACTTTAGGCCTTAATTAGCTAATTTAAATCTTTCTTGGTCGGTTAAATTCATACCGGCGCGTTCCCTATTGGCTAAAAGAAGTAGATCCCAGTTATCTAAATTTTAAATTCTTATTCGTTGGGAAGAAGTGTTTACGTTATAACAAAAGCAATTATAGTCGTCGTGTTTCGTCATTCCGATTCTTCATCCTCTCGCACCCAAGAAGAAGAAGATGCTTATTAATGCCTCAGATGGAATCCCTTCCAACCAATCAGGCTGCTGTAACTCGCAGTGATTTCCGCCCATTTAAACAGGGGATTCTCAATAACAGGCAACACGTTGGCACAAACGAGAGGTCTCCTAAAACTGAGCATCGCTACGGTCGTTTCTTCGAAAAGAGTGTCTGTCTTGCTTTTTTGCAAAATAGATGTCGCATTTTTGCTCGTTTGCATTTGCGCACCCAATTTAAGTGACCAGCATTTCACGTATCGCTGCATTTTTGCCCGTCCGTGTAGTCCTAAATAACTCCCGAAGCGATAATGCAATGTGATTTGCTGGTCTCCATACCCACTTCTCGCATTGGGTGGTTGTTCGGTAGGACAGTGTATTATGAGGGCAGTATACTTAAATGGATATAAGTAGGGTTTCGCTAGCCGCTCACGTTTCACGAAAATGGACGAGAAAAGAGGAGGTAAAAACGCGTGAAATTGCGATGCGTAATTGCGTCTTGGGTTGAATTTATTTATAAAAGATCCACAATACACCCGAGATATTTGGGCAATCTTCGAAACGTCAAAAAGTTCCTCTATATCATATAAAAACTTCCAGAACGGTTTCCGGATTAACGAAAATATTCGCAACTCGTTTTTTGCTCGTTAATTGTCTTTGCGAATACTGCAACTATTTATAATGGTATGCGTATAAATTGTTAACGTTCGGAGTTTGAGCATGTTACTAAATTTCGAATGAATGGAAATAATACCATTTTAATAAATGAACACGTTCAATGTCTATGAAATGACACGAAGGAGACTTCCGATTGACGATTCACATCACCCTCCATCTACTAGTCCCAACGAGTAGCCCTTTTAGAGAATTCATCAGGCATAGTTGGTGCATTCCACGATCCTATGGACTTAAGAAAGTCGCTTAGGTTCAATGAATTTAATGATAGGGCATTTTAAACAAAACCGATCAGAATTATCCCAAACCAGAAATTGACGACGACGACGACGACGACGACGACAGACACTGTGTTCCTCTTAGTTTGGACAGTCTCTACAAAGGGGAGCAAATATGTCGCGTTAACAGAGGAGATGGTGAATGGCGAGGAGGAGAGAGAGGAGTAGGATAAGAAGAAGAAGAAGAAGAAGAAGAGGAATTTGCTTACATAATCACCCAGCGTTCTATCGCCCCTCCCATCATCTTCTCGAACTTCGTCTCACCGTGGACGAATAGGGTTTCGAGGCATTTTCCTTTCTTGTTTATCACCAGATTGTAGGACTTTCCCAGGTCAAAGAAACCCCCATGACTGACATAGGGGACACCTAGTAATGGAGAAGGCATGAAACAATTTTTTTAAAACAAAAATGAAAAGAGCACCAGTGAAAATGCTCGAAAATACTCTTGCTAACCTTTGCAACTGATCCAAACGCGAAGTGGTTTTACGGTTAAATCGGCTCTCGCTGAGAAGACTACGAGTATCGCCACGGCGAGGAAGAACCGTGCTCGGCAAGCAGAATAAGAAACCATAGTTTTGAAAACATCAACAATTGTCCCATCGCGATCGCCTTATATGGGGTCAGACGGCGGCAAGCAATATCGGAAATCCATATTGGGCGTTGCCGTAAAACTGAGCGACACATGATTGACATGCCTGCCTTGGGTATAAATTACCAGAAATCACAACAAGTTGAGGAAAGAAATGTTGGGTGAAATGAAATTCGTCGTCATCGCCGCTTTCTTCGCCATCGTGCTGCTGCTCCAGGTCGGGAATGTCCAGGCGGAATCTCTCACTGTGAAGGCTCTAGAAGTTCAGTTTCAACCGGGAACGAGTAGGTCTTGTTTGTGTGGGCTCATTCGACATATTTCGTACCACCCGCCGCCTTTCGTATAGTAACTACTGATTGGTCCATAATTGATGATTTGAACGCAAGCAGTAGTATTGAAGCGACTTATCACACCCGAATATCTGGCCTAAACCATAAGGATCATAAAGAAGACTATTGTGTGAGTTATACATATTTTGCTGCCTTTTAGACAAACCATTTGTGCGGGACGGAGTGCCGCTCCATTGGGTTGGAAGCCAGTTGTCCTTCGACTACGAGGTCCGTGGCGAGTGTGAAATATTTGTGACAACAAACTTTCTCCTCAGTTTTGAACCCAAAAATCCGAGGCGCCGATACAAGCTGACGTGAGTTCTCCCCTCCCAAATCCTTTACTGCCACGTCGTCACTAGATTCGTTCTTTCTGTGATCCTTTTCCGGATGTGTAAGACCTTCGATGGGCGGTTTGTAGGGATAGACGGAGAATAAGAAGATGGCGACGCTGTGAAAGCAGACAGTAGTGGGTATGAATACGAATAGATTATAATGAGGATTTTAGAATTGTGATATGAGGGAACCTTGGGGTTAAATTGGGAGAGTTCTTATGTCAGGTGAACTCGCGGAACTTGGGGAGAGAAGGTGGGGTGTTGCTGGAGTCTTGTCGACTGGTCCCGATGAATGCAGCTGTGTCCCTGTGTGATGGCGACATCCTATTGGTGCATACTGGCAATTGTGTCACAATTGAAAACAACGGATGGCTACTTTCGGCCTTGGCAACCCAATACGCTGCTTTAGACAATGGGCAGGTCTTTAAAATAACCAGTCCAGCCACTTCCATTATTTATTTTTAGTGTCTGCCCTTGAGAACGCAATTGCACGGATCGGGTTCAAATTACAGGTTCATGGATTTAATTTTGTTTCTTCCTTCTAAATACACCCCATCATAACATTCATTCATTATTCGCGTTTCGTTTCGCACTCTAACGTGCTGGTTGGTGTGAAATACGCAATTTTGAAGCTCGGCTTATCACCTACCCTTTTCCTGCCCGTTTAGCTCCAGATTCACCCGTTCGGGTAAAATAAAATGGGGTAAAATAAGGAATGACCGAATTGCGATTGCCGCCGTTCTTGTAGGGAATTACGCGTTATTGCCTACGCATTGGTCGAAGAGTTTCACGTTTGGCTAAATTTGAATAGAGGGAGTTGGAGGTGTCGCCTAATGTAGGAGTAGCGAGGAGTTTACAGGTGGTGAAACGCAATTGCACGGATCGGGTTAAAATTACAGGTTCATAGATTTAACTTTGTTTCTTCCTTCTAAATACACCCCATCATCTAAATACATTCATTCATTATTCGCGTCGGGTTAACAGAAGCTGCTTCACGGTGGCAGACGTCGCGTGAGGTCACGCCATCCATCTGTGCGGCTGTTTGCTAGGGGGTATTCAGGTCACAAGTCACTGTGTGTGTGTGTGATATCAAGTCACTCCATCAGATGACCAAGAGGCTTGACATGGTCGCCAGTAAACTGGGACCCTTCTGGGATACTTCAAATCGACATGATTGCGAGTGGTCCATATCTTGGGGGTTCGGGCAATTCTTTCTAGTGTGGTGTCCAAGAGGCTGTTCATCTTCCGAAAATATATATATATCTGGACGAGATCTGGACGACACAGATGATCTGGCTACCTCGGTTGCAGTTTAGATACGAAGCATTGAAGTGGGGGTTTGATTGCAGCCACCTATCACGAAGCTCGTGGGAAGTTTAATTGATAATTAGAATAAATAATGACTTGTGGAAACCACTACATGTGATTGGTTTTGTGTAGGGCCTTAAATATTACAATTTAAAAAAAATAATAATTATAACCAACCCCCCTCTAGTCCAAAATGACTATCGAATGAGAATATCTCCATTAAACGCTGCAAGGTGGAATCTAAATGTCTACCTAAATTGACCGTGCAATTTCACAAAGAAACAGCCAATCAAAACACTGGGGATGAAAGTATCCGCATTGGCCAATGAGATGCGAGCATGTCGCGCCCAGTGTAGGGAAGATGTCACATTCGAGAAAAATACGTCGACGATAGTATAATAAAACAGCGTTTTCTCGATAGCGCGAGCGTCGTTGTGTTACCCTGGGAACCGGTTTCGTGTCTACTGTAAACATATCGACGTATTTTTCTTCGAGAAGAAGACCCAGACGAGCCGGCATTGTTTTAACCATCTACAGCGACGCCTCCTTGCAAGTTGCCCTTAGAAACTGCCGTAGAGACCTGGGAACGACGAAACAACATGCGAATAAGAAATGGTCTCCAAATCAATCATCTGGACTATAATTCCATCGTAAGCGCTCTGCAAATAGAATAAGTTGTATAATACATTTATGCATATACATCCATAGCTGATACATTATGCATTATTAATGTCTTAATTAACGATTCAGCTTGGGATGGGGCTCTATCGAAATACAAATCGCATACTACTAGTGCAACTATTAGTAGTTACACCATCAACACCACGTGCCCACCCGATAACGAAAAAATGCATTTTATGGGGTTTTTTTACTTGAATGCCGATGAAAACTGCCACTTCCTGTACAATTTTGCTAATGAAGTTCTGGGAAACTTTTTTTAAAAGTATTGCAAAACGAATATTCTCGTGAGCTCTCCGGGTAGAGATTTGTGGTTGAGCCAAGTTGCGTCGAAATTTAAAATATCAAATTGCAAGTGTTTGTATCTTCGATGGCTTCAGCATCTCAAGATGTCTCGCAAACGCAAAAGATTTTCAAGATCAAACAACCCTGAAATGGCGGAAGCTTAGAAATTAGGATAATACTTTTTGATCCAAAAATTGGTGCGTACAGTTAGCCTTCCAGAACAGTCAAAGGCCAAATCGATACCAGTGACGGTTTAACCTATCGCGAGTGCCAGGATAGTTCTCCTTTGAGCCTCCGTTTTCCCTGAACTCCGATAGTCTGAATTTTAGACCGACGTTGTGCATCACCGAGACGTTTTCGTCGCTATTTCATCAGATTTTCCGAAGTTGATTCTCCTCAAATTCCATCGATTCAAGTCTGTGGGAAGGAAAATCTCCTCCACCAATAGCACTTCGAGAATATGTCTACAAAGCAGATGGTTGTCTCATTCAACTGTTGCAGGTGCTTTGTGGATGATGTGAGTCAGGTTTTCCCCCAAAATTTGCCCTCGATTTAGAGGAGACACCGATCGCCTCTCTATATGCCAGCCCCCTCTCGCGGCCAATGAGAAGAGGGACTCGTGCTGCTGATGTGAGCCCATCCCCCACCACCTTGTCGCCAATGTAACGCCCCGGTGTTTTACCAGGACATCGCGCGGGATATGAAGGACACGCAATGTCAACTGCGCGCAAATAGGACAACATTAGACAGGGGGGCCGTTTTCTACGACGGCGAAGACTGCAATCTGGTTCATCTAGAGTGAGACTAAACACTCTCCCCTCCAATACAGGATGCCTCACACTGGATTTCACATGGACACAACCGCCTTCATCCACTGTCGCCGAGACTATAGCAACTTCCTCACATTGGTGTCAGAAGTAACGAACCTTACGTCACACACGACTGCCTCGACCATTTCCTCCAATACTTGGTATAACTTCTACGTTTCCTATGGACATCCGGCTCTGTGACCACTTCTTTGATGCAAACGCGCATCCGCTAACGCTTCCATGTCATTACTCATTTCGGAGCTGATCTAACACTCGCCTATCACCGAGACCATCCTCTCCACTAGCACTGAGGACAGTGCTACACCTGAGAGGGGGTATGTAACGCCCCGGTGTTTTATCAGGATATCGCGCGGGATATGAAGGACACACAATGTCAACTGCGCGCCAATAGGACGCCATATTGTGTCAACCACCATAAGACGGGGTGGCCGTTTTCTATGACGGCGAAGACTGCAATCTGGTTCATCTAGAGTGAAACCAAACACTCTCCCCTCCAATACAGGATGCCTCATACTGGATTTCACAAGGACACAGCCGCCTTCATCCACAGTCGCCGAGACTATAGCAACTTCCTCCCTTTCCAAACCAGCATCGTAGTTTTCCCGTTATGAACACAATTTGAACAGCGTCACACTAAAGACGCGATCGAGTAAAGATTCCACTGAAGCGGCCGAAAGATTCCAACCTAAGTCGAATGCGCTGCTAACAAGCGGATTACTTATCGTTAATTGGTCCTTATTCAACCAGCTATAATGGGGTTTGCACACGTAACGGCGCCAATGAACGAATTTCGTCGTATGGAATCCAAACCAATCAGTTGCCTGCATGTTTTCTTAAATGCAGTGTGTAATTTTGCGTCGATGGGCCACCAATTAGAAAGTTGCTTGTACGTCTGCGAGCAAATGCGCAAAAATCAGTTCCAAAATAAGCGAACCATAGCGATTTCGCAACTTTTAATAATTCCCACTTTTTTGTAATTTGTCAGCAAGGTTTGCGAGAAACAAGCCTTCCCCAACCCTTCGGCAATTAGAATTACTTCCCCTTTTCATGAGAACCAGATTTAGTCAACGTGACGTACTGGCCGGCGGAATTCACAACTGTGCAGCCAATAAGATACGAGGGCTTTCCTTGAGCCAATGGAAATGAAGTATTTCCTGCTTAAGCCAATCGGCCGAGATCAGCAAAACCCCTCAAAGTAAATGGCCTGCATTTAGGTGATTCAGTTATTTGGAGGTCCTCGATTCATGCTGTTTCAACGACCAAATTGTCCGTCGTTCTGACAGAAGAGTGATTGCGTTTTAAACTCAATTTCTATGCATCACTTTCAGCGAGAAATCTGCAAATATGTGCCCAAGTCGAATTAATATAGAGAAATATAACAACTTTATTGATGATATCTGGACAGGTTGCGTAATTGGGTGCGTGTGTTGTTATTGTTGCTATGGGGTTTTCTAAACTACCAAAGATAATTTTCGCACCGATATGCTTGAAACTATCCATGGACTGAAAATTAGAAAAAAAGGAGTTACATTCAAAGTTTTTGTAAAATCTTAAATGCCGTGAAATCAAGTTTTACCTTTGGCATCCGTGGTACCCTTCAGAGCATTCATTTCAATGCCATCTGCGACTTCAGCCGTCTCTGAGACCATCTCGGAGGCCGCATTCAGCTCATTTGGCTCCATCTCATAGGCTTCATGAGGCTCGCCATATTCATCGCTACAATTTAGCAGTGCGAGGCATTAGTGGACGGCGACAAAACAGGTGTTACTGATACCAAATAAGTAGACACGACGTACCCATATTCACTCCATTCAAACGGCACCTCCAACACGTTGGCCCTTTTACGCCTTCTGTACAGAATGAATGCGATTATGGCCAAAACGACAATCACGGCAATGACAATTCCAGCGATGGCGCCACCACTTAAACCACCTTTGCCGCTGCCACCTCCTCCTGGTAAAGTACCTTCACCTAACAATAATAATAATAATTTTAATTAAAGTGATACGTGCCAATTGCACTGAAGCCGCTTGGGGCATAAAAAACACTGTCGCTTGAGATTAGGCCAAACATTGGTTTTGGTAGATGGAAATTAACATCTGGGGAATTCGCCTAGCAGCTTGTGAGTTGTAGTAGTAGTAGTAGTAGTTGTTGTTGTTGTTCAATCGTCATGGACTTCACAAGTCCTTGTTTGCATTAACGTGGGCATGGATTTTGAACAGAACACAACTATGGAAACTGGCTTATCCAACGACCATTATTCTTGATGCAAGGTGCCCTTTAAAATCTAAATACATGGCTGAAGGGGGTTGGAAGGTAGCCAAACACCAATCATAGTTCGGAATATCGATCGCCAAAAGCAATACCGTGGATTCCGAACAGAGAAAACGCACACGCGAGAGTGTTTTTTTTAAACGGCTCCGCCAAGGCGTGTCTTGCTTGGGTGTGTTGCTTTACACGCCCATTTGCTAACGAATAACCGCCCTGGAAGCACACTTACTTTCATCGCTTTTGGATCTTCTGACACACCCTAGAGAACACACATTTTACTCTACACACCTCTGTGCCACCCAACTCACCACCCAACTCACCACCAAGAAGCACGTGCCAAGCAAACTACGAAAGTAGAGAGGAGAGATTCCGAACAGAGAAAACGCACACCCTAGAGAGCACACCTTTTGCTACACACTGGTGTGCCATGTCTTCAACCCCCAGCACCACCCAAAAGCTCGTGCCAAGCCGCAAACATCTCAGCTAGCCGAGAGGAGAGATAAGGCAGTTTCCTTTTCAAGCGATTTGGATGGCATTGAGCCCATCTTTCGGCTTCATTTGCAAATAAGACGAATGGAACAATACACACCCCATCGTTTGGAGGAGGATAATTGGGAGATAAGGTCGAATGGGAGAAGGAGGAGATGGAGATGGCTGTTTCAGCAAAACACTTACCGAAGATTGGAATCTCGATCATGCCAATCAATACGGGATTATTGGCGAAGGCGCCTTGGCCAAACATGTTAGGTTTGACGAGAGTAGATACGTAGGCCAGAACCGTTTGCTGCGCGGCAAGCCCCGAAATATTGAGGCTGTGGAGACTTGCGGGAGCCTCCTTGATGGCGACGTTTTCGTCGGAATTAATGCGACGCAGCGTCACCGTGTACTTGTCGACGTCTCCCATGAGGCTGATGGGAGGCGCCCAGGCCACCTGGAGAATTCCATCGCCGACGACTGAGAGGGGCGAAGCGGCGGATGCGACGTCGGCAACGCCTGAAAAAATCAACAGTCATGATTCAGCCCTGATCCAGGCCCCGCGAAATTACTTACTTCCATTAGAAATAAGGGCTGTTGTCGTCAGCCTGACCCAAGAAAGGGTTCGTTTGGAAGAGAAATACGTGGGTGCTACCATTTCGGGTATTTAGTCTCATCCAGTAGATCGTTGCTGTGCTCAATCCAAGAGGCCGTCATTCATCGACACTTAGCTTGTTCCCAACCCCCTATTCCAGTCGGTCTCGACCAATGCGATGGCTGCACCGTTGAATTCCCCAAGAACGACATAATTTCGCTGCAAATCTTTCATTGCCCATTTTTCCGATTTTTTACTTTCACCAGAAAAGGTGAATAAAACAGAACTCAACATTTTAGCGCCCTAAGCATCATTTGACATCATGGCGTCATGACAACCATCAGGTAGCCAATCCATCCATCAACCGTTTCCCGATTTGTCATTGGCCAGACAGGTCTCCGAACGAATCGCTCGCACACGCCTGATTGACCAATCCGCAAATGCTTTATCCTCTTAGCCATTCACAATCGAGCAATCACAAATCTGCTGCAATGTTACAGAATGCTATCTTAGATTGTGGGAAACATTGGTTCCATTGCTGTTGTTATTTTGTTAATAAATCCCAATAAAATGTATTTTTTTTAAAATCTGGGCTCATTGACCAAATAATTGATCGGTTCCGCGATTCGCAGAAGGCTCATTGGTCATGCTTTTACGGCTGAACCAATTACGGCCGAGTATCACTGTTACGTCCGTTATTCCAGGCTCACGTTCACTGTCGCGCTATGCGAACGGCATTAACGATGGAACGCTGTCTGTCCAGTCTTTCCAAGGACCCCGGTAATTCGATTTGGTGATCTACTACATCAATAACGGTTGACCAACCACGAATAGACATGTTTAACCAATCACAGATAGTTTGCCAATCTTACCACCGGGCCACGTCTGTGTCCTGACCTTTGGGCTCGTGGACACAGAATCCCCCGATCCTGGCTGGTTGGGCGAGGACTCGGAGGTGATCTCCACGTCGTAGATGGTGTAGGGTGCCAGGCCCTTTGCCGTCATGTTTCCGGCATCTGGTTGTTTAAGCACC
Source organism: Proteocephalus fallax (assembly GCA_028672205.1). Classification (NCBI taxonomy): domain Eukaryota; kingdom Metazoa; phylum Platyhelminthes; class Cestoda; order Proteocephalidea; family Proteocephalidae; genus Proteocephalus; species Proteocephalus fallax. The sequence continues at coordinate 40,505 of JAPUBX010004053.1, read as the reverse complement.
TCTTCGTAGGCCGCCTGGCTCGAGTCCATCTCAAGGACCTTGAAAGTGGTTTTTTTGACTTCTGCGGCGTTCGGCATCGTCCATGTGGCCTGCAGCTCCTCGCTGGAAGTGGCGGAAACCGCAAGAGATTGGGCGGTGGGAGCTTTTGTTGAAGACAAGAAGAAGGAGGAGATTATGCAAAATGCCATTTCATATGTTTCTCTTGAAAATGTATGAATCGACCATTAAGGATTGGTGGCTTTAAAGAGCCAGTAGCTTCTAAACAAATCAAATTTCCATTGTCTTGTTTGACCTTAAGATTCGACATGTGGGGGGGAGGGACATTCACTATACATCATTTATCATTCATGGCTTGTAAACTCTCTACAACATATATAAATAAGCAGATGAAGAGTTTCCATCCGAAATGTGGGCTTCATCTTAATATGAATACATTATGTTGGCTGAATCACGAAGTTTACCATTAAACAATGGTTTTATCAATATCCGCAAATCATCCGAGGCCTTCGACGTAGGACAGGAAGCTGGCTAAATTGGGTACTTATTTGCGCAGTCACTTTACTTGATCCCAGGACTCTGGCACGTTGGGGAAGTTTCAATCGGAGCTCATCAGCCTGAAATGCAAGCCGTGTAAACGCCTAAAACAAAATTAAGCGACGAAGCGCCCCAGGCTAACACGCACCCTCTGACCAGGTAATGAGGCCTCTGAAGATCTTTTCATCGCTGGCACCACCGCTGTTTCGCTGCGACCGAACCGATGCGGTCACCTCTGTGTTGCCCGGAAGGCCGACAACATCGCAGCTTCCGGCGGAAATCGGGCACATCGCGCTGGGTCCAGGTGTTATTCCGGCAGTGAAGGTCTTGATGGAGATCTGAGAGCTCTCGACCCTGAAGAAGAAGAAACCTTGGGCGGGCGGCGTCCATGTGGCTCGAATCGTTGCCGCCGAAGCCACCTCCACGTTCAGGTTGTTTGGAAGGAGGGGTCCTGTGTGATTGGGTAGTAAATTAAATGAGTTATTACAAAAAAACCCCCATCTTCTGGCAACACTGCCTGGTAGTAGTGTATGTGTGTCTGAAAAACCTATCTTCGGAGGATCGATTTTTTTTGACAGCTATATTTCATGCAAGACAACCAACGGTACTAGTGATTCGACTAGTAGTGCAAACAACTCACTGCCGATATCGTGTTTAAAGGTGACAATGTCCGATGGTTCGCTGAGTCCTGCCATAGACAGGGCAATAACATTCGCCTCATATGTGACCCCAGGTTTTAAGCCCACTAGAGTGGTCTGTGTCTGTCCGGAAACCGGTTGGACAAATCCATTGGATTGGTCTCCTTTGGGCCAATAGTTCACTCTGAAGCTGAGAGCCTTTGACATATCATAGGTCCATGAAAGTTGCACTCCGATGAATGTCGGTGTTGCCGTAGGCGTTGGGGGTTTGGGTGGAAGATCTGCCGCTAAAATTACAAAAGATTGATGACTGCGACCATTTCGATGGTTAAACTTAGATAAACATCTTAATATTACCAGAAGGTTTTGTTATAAGTGTAGTACTGGCAGGGACACTTGAGAATTGCGAATTTCGAGCCGTTACTTCGATGATGTACGGTGTGTTTGATTGCAGACCGGTGATGTTATAGGTTTGGACATTGCCGTTTACGTTATTCGACTGTTGATTTGCTTTAATCGTGTATCCAACAATCAACCCGTTTGGCTTCGCCGGTGGTCCCCAGGTAATTGTCACATAGGTCTCACCAACCACGGATGCGGTGAGGCCACTGGGTGCAGTCGGAGCTAACAATTTAAAAAAGAAATCAGCCATTAGAACACAGCGCCCAAGTACGAGGCACAAATGTATAAAAAAAGAACTACCGATTTCCGGCATGATGGCATTGTTTTTTGCAATGGCCCCAATTGAACCCACGCAATTGCCGGTTACTGTCAAACCATAATTGTAGCCAGCATCAAGCATCATGCTGTAATGACGCAAGGTAGCATTCAGAAGATGGCGACCAATGATACCGAGCTTCGGGTGTTCCACATAGAGCATTTCCGCGTAAAGAGGACAATTTGTTGTGTCAAAGTCCCACGACAAAAAGACGGAGTTTTCGCCAGTCATTCTGACATCAAGTTTGGTCTCGGGAACTAGAGAATGCAAAATAGTGTAAATGTCAACGACCCTATTAATCGTACAAACGATGGGAATTTAACGTACCGACTTTTGTGAATACTGGACCAACCATAGCGCGTTCGCCATCTGGACTGGCATAGACATATATAAAGTAATATTTATCAGTCAGGAGGTTAAGGGTCGTGGGGTTTGCAGCAACTTGAGGTTCCGATTCCTGCCCATCTAAGGCTCGGAAGACGACATTATACGTATCAACTGGATGTAATAGGTCCCACTCAATTGTCACAGCGACCTTTGTTGCATCATTCTGGATTTCTGTCAGGCTCTTTATTTTTAGGTTTGATGGTTGCGGGGCTCCTGTTGAATAAAATTGTTTGGATATAAAGAATACCTACTTGCTGACAATGTTGTGACATTTTTCGTTTTGGGAGCTTCTTGATCCCCGTTCAGTAAAACGACTACATTCGTAATAACGTAATCGGTGGACGGGTTAAGGTCAATGAATGTATGTCCAAACGAAGTGGGTGGTAGGTTGATCTCGCTGATGATATTATTGTTTTCGGAAAGTTTTAATTTGTATATGTAGCCAGCATAGTTGGGCCAGGTAACACTGACCGAAGTAGCTGTTGGGGTTGCTGTCATAAGCACGGCACCTAAACGTGACAATTCGGTTATGTAGACGTGTAACATGGGGAAGAAAATGTACGAAAATTGAACATCCAGCATATTTTATCAAACATAAACTTACATCTTGCGAGGGATATTAATCCCAGCAGTAAGACAACACGGAGAAGCATCACGTCAATTATTTTACAAATGTTCACTTTATATAAGCGTCTAGTACTAGCTAAAACAAAAAACGACCTTGCGATTGACCACAGAGTGTTGGTAGAATTGTTCAGTGATTTTCAGTGAATTTCCCTCAAAACTGCGTTTAGTATTTATTGAACGCCGAAATAGACGATCAATAATTAAACCTTACTCGTTTATTTTTGAACGTGTAACTGCGAGAATGCATGGAGTTCATGACCAAACAATCAGAATTTCACGATATCAAAATACGAAGGTCGGGAATAAATACAATTTTGCATTCTACGTACAACCGTTGGAACAACACCTGGGCCAAAACGGCCTTGTCGGCGCTTTGCCTGCCCCTCTCACGTCGAATCCTCTCTGGGCCCGTTGTGCCGTCTCTTGGCAAAGGGGACCGACCTGCTTTTGTTAATGGTGTCTTAACGTTGTAGTGCGCGTTTTCGAAAAATATCGGAAGGCATTTATAAAGGTATAAGACGTATCGAGAGAAACGTTAAGAGAGACAGTATTCGAATCGACTACGAACGTCCTAGAATCGTTCTTCGAGGTCGTCGGGTAGGGAGCAGTACGTTGATTTTTCGCTCTTCACTTGGTTCCGGTGTTGGGTCTGAGAGGTCCCGTCACCCATGGTGTCGCTTACAATTTCCGGCCTAGGGTTGCCAACGGCCATTACTGTGCCTACCCAGGGGAAAACTAGCTTCGGTCCTCGTGAGCCATTTGCGACCAGCACCCGTTTGGCTGACAGCAGATCCTTGGGCCATGCGTTTCGTCTCACTTCTCGTTCTGAGTTTCCGTGAGCGCACTTTTATGTTGCCTTAAGCGTAATCCCAGTCCTCCGCAACGAACCTTGGTCTGAACGCTGGGTCGTTAGTAGTCCTTTCCGCCGCCCCTAGATTCCCCAATCGATACACAGCTATGAATTGCGCCCCAGGTGGACCTGAAACAGGAAATGTTGGGTGGGGTAGCAAAGAAACGAGGAAATTACGCTGGGGTGCATTCTGCATTGCGTCTCTCGGTTCCAAGGCAAGTTGCACAAACGAAGTGACAAACAAGAGCTAAAGGCGTGATCGATTTAATATTCCACTGGAGCCACTCAAAGATGCCAACCTAAGTTGAATGCGCTGCTAACAAGGGAATTAAATATTGTTCATTGGTCCTTATTTAACCAGTGCAAATGGGGCCTATACACGTCACGGTTTCCGTGGGCGCATTTCGTCGTTTGGAATCCAACCCAATCAGTTGCCTGTATGTTTTAATTTGTTTTCGTAAATGCAGTGTGTAATTTTGCGTCGATGCTTCACCGATTAGATAGTTGTTTGTACGCCTGGCGGAAAATCAGCAATATTAAATTCATAAAAAAGCGAACCAAAGCGATTTTTTTAAAATTCGCAAGCTATGCTTGTCAGAAACAACCATTCTTCAACCAATCGGCAATTAGAATTATTTCCCCTTTTCATAATAATAATAATAATTAATAATTAATAATAATAATTGTAGTGGCTTTATTGAGGTCACGAGGACCAAAACTTTCAGCATTAAAAAAGGCAGGATAACAAATATTAGATGCGAAAATTGTCTTGTAGTTCCTGTTTAACCTGGTCTGGTGAGACTAAAAATCGGGACAGATAGGGAATGACCGAATTGCGATATGCCGCCGTTCTTGTTGGAATTGAACGGTATGGACGGCGCATTGGTCGAAGAGATTTACATTCGGATAAACTGGAATAGAGGGGATGGGAGGGGTCATTTAAAATTCGGGCAGCGATTAATGAGCAGTTATTTAAGTGGCGTTCAACGATGATTTCTTTGATAGAGAGAATAGGCAGACCGCTAGAAAACGAGATTATTTTAAAAAGTCGATGAAGGGTTAAAAAGTCCGAGCATTTAAGACCGGGGAATATTACTGGGGAACAATATACAATCAGGGGAATTATACAGGCATGGACGAAGGTTTTTATATGGCTCGAGCTCAAACCAAGTCTCCTGAATCGGCGAACAAGGAAGCAGAGGCGACGGCATTTACCAAAGACGGCATTCACATGATCACTCCACGATAACCGACTGTTAAAAATCACCCCGAGATACTTCGATTTTGGGCTCGAAGCGAAGTTATGTAGTGAAGAAATTTCGGGGGTGTCGGCAGCGGCAGCGGCTGTCAGGGAAAATGTGATATGGATGCATTTTGATGCATTCAGCAAAAGATCATTCTCGGAAGACCACTCAAGTACCTCATTGACTGCCTGCCCGAGCTGTTGAGAATCACCTTGCGTCTTGCATGGATGGCACAAAGTCAGGTCGTCCGCGTATTTTATTAGTGTCGCGTCGTTAGGGGACCGAAGGCTCGACGTGTAGTAGTTAAACAGGAAAGGAGATAGCACAGCGCCTTGTAGTACACCGCAGTTATTTGGCAGAACCAGATTTAGTCAACGTGACGAACTGGCCGCAAGAGTTCACAACAGTGCAGCCAATAAGATAAGAGGGCTTTCCTTGAGCCAATAGAAATGAAGACTTTCCTGCTTAAGCAAATCGGCCGAGATTAGCCAAATCCCTCAAAGTAAATGGCCTGCATTTCGATTATTCAGTTATTTGGAGGTCCTCGATTCATGCTGTTTCAACGACCAAATTGTCCGTTCATATGACAGCAGAGTGATTGCGTTTTAAACTGAAATTCTATGCATCACTTTCACGGAGAAATCTGCAAATATGCGCCCAATTCGAATTAATATAGAGAAAGATAACACTTTATTGATGATATCTGGACAGGTTGCGTAATTGAGTGCGTGTGTTGTCATTGTTGCTGTCGGGTTTTCTAAACAACCAAAGATTATTTTCGAACCGATCTGCTTGAAACTATCCAGTGACTGAAAATAAGAAAAAAAGGAGTTGCATTCAAAGTTTTTGAAAATCTTAAATGCCGTGAAATCAAGTTTTACCTTTGGCATCCGTGGCCCGCAACAGAGGATTCATTTCAATGCCATCTGCGTCTTCAGCCGTCTCTGAGACCATCTCAGAGGCCGCATTCACCTCATTTGGCTCCATCTCATGGGCCTCTACAGGCTCGCCATATTGATCGCTACAATTTAGCTTTGTGAGGCATTAGTGGACGGCGACAAAACAGGTGTTACTGATACCAAATAAGTAGACACGACGTACCCATATTCACTCCATTCGAAAGGCACCTCCAACACGGTGGCCCTTTTACGCCTTCTGTACAGAATGAATGCGATGATGGCCAAAACGACAATCACGGCAATGACAATTCCGGCGATGGCGCCACCACTTAAACCACCTCCTCCTGGTAAAGTACCTTCACCTAACAATAATAATTGTAATTGTAATTAAAGAGAGATATGTGTCAATTGCACTGAAGCCGCTTGGGGCATAAAAAACACTGTCGCTTGAGATTAGGCCAAACATTGGTTTTGGTAGATGGGAATTAACATCTGGGGAATTCGCCTAGCAGCGCACGAGTTGTAGTAGTAGTAGTTGTTGTTGTTGTTCAATCGTCATGGACTTCCCAAGTCCTTGTTTGTATTAACGTGGGCATGGATTTTGAACAGAACACAACAATGGAAACTGGCTTATCCAATGACCATTATTCTTGATGCTGAGTTCGCTTTGCTTCTAAAGACGAGGAAGAAGGTTGGGCGAGGTAGCAACACACCAATCATATTTCGGAATATCGATCGCCAAAAGCAACACCGTGGATTCCGAACAGAGAAAACGCACACCCTAGAGAGCACACCTTTTGCTCTACACACTGGTGTGCCATGTCTTCAACCCCCAGCACCACCCAGAAGCTCGTGCCAAGCCGCAAACATCTCAGCTAGCCGAGAGGAGAGATAAGGCAGTTTCCTTTTCAAGCGATTTGGATGGCATTGAGCCCAACTTTCGGCTTCAATCCCGAAAGATCACGGCTCTTATGTCCGTGTTCGAGGCCTCAGCTCTGATAATGATTTCTTTCTCGTAGCCTTGGAACGCCTCGATTGGTGCGATGCTTACGATGCGTTTGAGCGTTTCGACTGCTTTTTGTTGCTCCGATATCGAATGGGGTCTTCTTTCGGAGCAACCTATTTAGAGTAGTAATTGACGAACCCGATGAAGCGTTTTATGTCCAAAGCCCAGCATACCAGCCGCCCTTATTGGTTTACCACCCCGGGTCCCCTCTGCGGTGACCGAGTGCTCCACGTATTTCACGATGCCCTGAAACCACAGCCACTTCGATGGCTTAACCCGACTTCTTGGAGGATTTGAAGCACCCCTATAACCTGACCCTTGTGCTCTTCGCAGCTCTTTGAGAACACAATGATGTATGCAGAAGCGATTTCTCGAAGATAACATTTGACCGTGACCGACCAACTTTCGGGCGTAAAGGGAAAAGAGTATAGGGTCCCCATAGTTAATTCCCAGATTTCATTTTTATTGCCCTAGCGCAACCTGGCAACGCGTGGCTCGTTTTTTTACTGGCACCAACACCCACTCAATTTTATCATTTTCGTTCTTTTCATATCTATCATTTATCTTGAAGTGATCATGTGGATGTCGTCTTCAGTAAATGTGCCGCCTCCGTTTCTTAGTTCGCCGGTTTAGGAGACTTAGTTTAAACTCAAACTGTTGAATAAACCTGTGTCCAAATCTGTATAATTCCTCTCATTGTGTATTGTTCGACCGTGATTTTCTGACTTTTAACCCTTGGTGAAATATTTAAAATAATCTCGTTTTATAGTGGTCTGCCTATTCTTTACATTCAAGAAATCGTCGTTCAACGCCACTTCAATAATTGTTCACAAATCGCTGCTCGTAGTTTAAGTGACCCCTCCCATCCCCTCTTTTCAAGTTTATCCAAGTGTAAATCTCTTCGACCAATACGTAGGCAATACCATTCAATTCCTACAAGAACGGCTGCATACCGAAAAATCGGTGATTCCTTATTTGACCTGATTTTTAGTTTCAGCGAACAGGCGAATCAGCAATTAAAATACGTTTTTTTGTCTACAGAATTGTTAATCATACTATTGTTTAATGATAAAACAGTTGGACGGCAATAAAGGGCTTAGCATCAACTACCTACGTATTCCAAACACACTCCAACCATGCGGAAAGGTGAACACGTTTATGCAGAACTTTTGTTCATCACTTCCGCCACCCCCTCTGTGTGGACTTCGCGGTTAATTCATTTCTCAAAAGCACCCATTCAAGTTCCCGTGACCGTAACAGAGGGCGGTTGCATTTTCAGTGCATACCTTCTACTTAATTTAGCCCCTGTTGTGAACGCTGGCATTCCATACTGTGACAATTTAGATTTGGGGTTCGTATGTAACCTTAACCGCACACCTTATCCGATTGAAGGTCTTTGTCCCAGCTGGTCGATCGTTTTGCAGCAGAACAAACGCATATTTTCTGTTAATTTTGATATCTTTACTTGTCGTCACAAAGTAAAACATTTCAGACAGACATTTATTTCGTCCGCCGGTGTATGCCTTATTGCTCAAGTCTTAGCTTAGGTATATTTGATTGTTCACGGCGCAATTCTATGTCGAAGTAAGCAGCGGCAGCAGCAGATCGATATGATGTTGGAATCAAATCCCCAATCATTATCGACGCATTGTTGTAGTATTCTGCGTGAAAATATTTTTTTTATTTTTCCTTTCGTATACAAAGGACAATGTCTTCAGTAGTGTTCTCATGACTCTTCCGTCGTGACTCCGTTTTTCCTAAAGATCAGGCGGAGAAAAGGTGAAAAATGTACACGAATTTTGTTTGAATGGGGCGTGCTGTGCGCGCCTCCGATAAATTTAGAGCTTCGATACGTGGCATGTGTAGCGCCTTTGGTCGTTGTCAATTAGCTGGAAGACGCTGGACGCACACATTCACCCGCACACATCCCGCAAGAAGGAGACATTGGTCTTGATAGGTGTACAGAGAAGTGCGTGCGACAGAAATTGCCGCATGCCATTGGTTTGCGCAAAAAATGTCAAGGTCAACTACACGCGGTAAGCTTGCGGCGTGCTTGCAATTGCGTACGTGCGCGCATGACACGCGAAACCCAAGTCCATGGAATATCTGTGTGGCCATTTTCCTGTTGCTAGGGTGCCACTCGCATGTCCTGGTAGATAGGTCGAGGGCCACGTTGCGCCGAAATTTCAAGGCAATCGGTCAAAAGCGTTCGTAGGTGGATTAGCAACGTTTATATGAATTATCAGGTTGACCTGTGCAATCCAAGTTTATATACACGTGAGTAGTGTTCACTTGAATGCACTCGTCTGCCATTTCATTCTCCAGAGTGATCATTTTCAACCGACTTTGGGCTGGTGATTCATCTTAAACACGTAGATTGACTATCTAGGCTACGATAACGTCTTCACGTGGTTGGACGCATGAGTTGGTGTTGAATGCCGAGTAGCAGCTCCATGATACGCATCATACAAATGGCTACTATTTGATTTGCAAATAAATTGGAAACGGGACATCTGGTGAGTGTTGGTGGGGGCTCCAATTAAGAGAGAATTTGGTCTTGTGTAAGAGCCACACTAGAGTAATATACGCGCATAACATTAAGCTTTATCCTTAAAAAAACTTATTTTATTCTTTAAAGTTCGAGTTTCATCTTCAAATTCAAAAAATATTTTGAATGGAAAATCATCAACTGTTTATTGATTTATATCGTATAGGTCTACAATTGATGAATGCGAAATGGCACATTGCAAATGTCAACCCCCCCGTCCATTAGAACAAAATTGCCGTTTTGGGAATTTGGCTTGCAATCAGCCTGCGAGGAAGGTTTTTGTAAAGTGAAAATAAAATCCTTTTATTGCGATCATAAAATTCCGGATACACAACTTCAGGTTGTTGTGGCCACCGTTTCCAGTGATAAAGCACTACTGCACTTGAACAGTGTTGTCTGAGGTACACGACTGCATGCTCTAGGTCAACATTAAGCCTGTCAAGGTCATTGTTAATGAGGTTTCTTGGCAATTGGTTTAAGCTCTAGTCGTATAAAAACCTTTGTCCGTGACTGTATAATTCCCCTCATTGTATATTGCTCCCCAGTAATTTTTAAAATAATCTCGTTTTATGTGGTCTGCCTATTCTCTCCATTCAAGAAATCATCGTTCACCGCCACTTCAATAGTTGTTCACTAATCGCTGCTCGTATTTAAACTAACCCCTCCCATCCCCTCTTTTCAAGTTTATCTCAGTGTAAATCTCTTCGACCAATGCGAAGGCCCTGTCTGCATAGAGCATAGTCCAAGTCGTTTAACCAATAAGCGACCTCTGGCACCTATTCACATTCCGGCTACACCACTGTAAGAAGTGGTATTCGGATCCTACTGTGACCGAAATTATTCGAATCCCGAAACCTCTTCCAAACAAGTTTTGATTCTAGTAACCCAACTGACACCTCATTGGTGGAAATGAATCGGAAACCACTGGATGAGCCCAACCACGTTTGAGCGCGAGACCATGGGGTTGGCGATTCGTCATGAAACGAAGAAGCAGCTGAATTTAAACTAATTAAAAATCGACCATCACAACACTTTCCCACCCTGGTGCGGGATCAGGTGATTTGGCAAGCTAGTTGTATTCACGTCCCGCCACATCGCAGGAGGACTGACCTGGGAGTCGAACCCAGGCACGCTAACCACTAATAACCGCGAACAAATACACGACCAAGGAAGCTTCTCGTGGTTGTTGACCAATAACAAGAGCCTACGGGTTTTCTCGAACACGGAGATGTATTTCTTTCATGCAATGGAGGAGGCTGTCAGCCCCTGTTTGGGGTTAAAACAGTAAAAGTGGTCCAGATGGGAATTAAATGTCCCGTGGTGGAGCGAAAGACCGAGATTTGTAGGTGGGGGCGAAGAATGGGGGGTGGGGGCGAGATCATGAACAGCAGTTTGCGAGGGAGGAGGAGGAGGGCGAATCTCTGTCGCGAAGCTCGGGTTTCCGGAGACGCGTGTTGGCGTCGTATACACAGACAGCCGACCCGGATCCCTCTTTGATGCCATCCCAGCCGGTCACTGTACTGAGCTAAAGATAACACACAAGCACACGCACACAATGAGTAAAAATAGGCGAGCCAATGCCAACGAAGTGTTTACCGGTGTGCAGATGGTCGTGGGGTAGGCTTTGTTGGAATAAATTAATACGATTTATGTGTAGAGAAACCATGGATGTGTGTGTGTGTTTATAGTTGCGGTTAGTTAATCCCTAAACCAAGACACATCCGATGGGCGCATAAACGGTCCACGTGCGGCGTTCGAGGGAAAATAGATGGTGATCCGGTTCTGTTGTTCCAAAGACGTATGCCAACGATCCTCTGTAGCTCTAATCGCACCACGTCCTCCTTGACAACGCTGACCCGGCAGTGCCAGCCTGTGCGACATGGGGACGGCGTTGACAGCTTCTCAGCTCCTTATTTCTTCGTTGTTGGAGGGCTTTCGACGCGCCAGCTAGCTTTCAGGATTCGTCGCAGACACCATTCGTCGAATACTTCCTATCACCTTGTGTCTTCGAGACGTAATTGCCAGGTTTCACATGCCATAGATAGACACGAATATCGGTCCGCTCGGCCCCACGGGCTTGTACGCAGCTGTAAGAACGCGTTCCAGGCGGTGTCTACTTGTAGTTGGACCTTCGGGAGTATTGTAGAGCCGGGGTATTTGAAGGCTGAGACCTAGTCGATCGGCGAATCGTTGAGGTAAATTGGTTGGGAGCAGTGTTCAGAGACACTCTTCCGACGCTCAAGTAGTATGAAAGTTCAAACGTTTACAGGGCATGTCGTCTGCTGCTATCATTGCTCAGACTGACTCCCTGTTAACCGGGTCAAATTTCACCCGGAAGTCGATGAAACATGCTAAAATTGACTGTTGGTACTTGTGGCGATGTCCCAGTATTCTGCGGTGGGCAAAGACCTGGTCCACGCATCTCTCGCCGAGGTAAAGCGGCTTAGCAGGAGAGTGCTAAGAATACTTTCGCGCCTATATCGATTAGACTGATGAATAATTTGTGTACTGTCAAGATGAAGGTGCTCCAGTCGCTTCAAAATTCTTCGTTTCCCCAGATAAAGCCGAACAAGGCGTGGAGAGGGTCAATGACACTTCGGATGGAATGTAATCTCCCCCAGAAGACTTGCGGTTGTTCAGCTGTTTTTATTGCGTTGGAAATATCTGACCGAGTTTGTGGGTCGCAGTTGACCGAGGGGAATGTGATCCGGCCGGTAATCTGTCCACATTTTCAGATTTGTACTTAGAGATATGAGAGAACCATTTCCATCAATTGGTGCCAAACATGCCGCCAGCATTACTTTTTATCTCGAGGTTTTGTCACTCGAGCGTATGGGGTATTTGTACGCATTTTTATTAGTGACGAGGAGGAAGATAATAAAACGGTTTTATTGTATATCGATCGACTTTAAACCAACCAACCAACCGACAGCGGGGTTCAATCACTCGTTTTAGACAACGTAAAATAATACGGCGAAAGGCCATAAAACAGACTGATAACCAAGGCCGGGAAGAACAATCGAGATGGCCAGTCGGTGGATCGAACGAAGATCTGTTGGTAAACGCCCTGTGTTCGAATTCTAGACCAAAGTATCTCTGGAGACACTGGGACCCAACCTGCACACATTCCCCAGAAACTTCATGGCAAACGCCCCTTAAGCAAGTGTAGCATGCAGTTGTTATTCAAAACAGTGGCTGTGCAGTCTTTTTCCTCACACGAAATAACAACCAAATTACAAATAGTACGGTGTTCGGGGTTGTGGAAATTAGCCTCGGCGTGCTCATGATGCAACAAAGGAAAATCATGAATTACTTAGATACCGTAATCGGCAGTTTATTGAAAACAGACAATTAACGACAACAAAGGGTTTTAAGAGGAACATGAAGCATATAAATTAACGCGATAACTCACATTTTTATAAGCGCCAGCCTCCATGTTGTGGTAAATAGACTGGGCGACAAGATAAAATGCATGGTCCACATTTGACCCGGACAGTGCGGAGGTCTCGATGTAGGAGACACCGAGATGCTTGGCAAGCTGCTCTGCTTCCACAGTTGACACCTGTTAAATCACAACAAATTAAATAGCAATACCTAAAAAGGTTGAAAAAATAATTTCGGTAAATGCCAAACTAAAGATAAACATACCTGACGGCGACTTTGTAAGTCGGCTTTTTGACCACAAAGAACAAATGCGGAGGATTCACACTTCATATTTTGTGCAGCATCTTCATACCAGCCTGTTATGTGTTCAAACGTTTCGTGGCTAGTTAAATCGAAAATGAGTAGAACACCGACGGCATTTCGGTAATAGGAACGTGTAATTGATCTAAAACAATAATAATCTAATTAATAAATTACTTGAACTTTTCTTGGCCTGCTGTATCCCACAACTGTAGTTTTATAACTTTACCGTTCTCAAGGCGTATTTTGCGGGAGCTAAAATCAACACCAACTGTGGGGTCAAGGGCTTCAGCAAACTTCCCCTCGTTGAACGAATGGAGAAGGGAAGATTTTCCGACTGTGCTATCTCCAATAAGTATCACGCGAAATTGGTAATCAAAGAAAGGACTGGCCATCGCTTCTGTCTTGAAAGTAGATATAATTTAAAATTTAAACACAAAACAAATGTCCGTCTACCCACCAATCAGATTTCGGAACACAAAAAGGTTTCAAGGTTGTTATCGCGCTCGAACCACAATAATCTGAATGGCACGATAACCAAAGATTAAATTTGGAAATACAAAATGTTGTTTTTCGTTCGAACAATGGTTAGAGCCAGACCTGGGCCGAAAACGCTGACTATGCGCAATAACTCCGCCTATGTTGGAGAGTTCTCTCGGAATAGTCGTTAAGGTGTGTCCTGGAATTCTCTGATGAAGTCAAATAATTCACAAACATTCATAGGGTAGTGATCTGAGTAGATGTCGGATGCGAGCATTTAAGGTAAATACAACGAGCCATGTACAAAATTCATGACGATTGACCAAATAGAAGAAGAGATTTAACAGTATTCTGGTAGACACCGCGTTCAAACTATTTTTACCGGAACGAACGCGTGCAGCATAGATATCACGTTCATGCACGCCCTGCACACTTCACTTTAGATAATGGCCTTCCGCTGAACCCATTCAAAATGACTCTTTATATATTTTCAACGAAGAAAAGATTTTGACAAATAGTTGATTGACTAGCTTCATTATTGCGGTAAGAGTTCAAATATTATTGGCTTTATTTTCAACAGGCGGTTAAATTTAAGATATATATGGACTATGCTTCGTCTTTACAAGCTGTAACATATCATAGAATATCTGGATGGTAACTATTGCGCATATATATAGGAAATATCTCGAAACGATCAGTAATGTTCGCTCTTTTTTGGCGCGCGTTTTGGATAGGGCCTTTCCATGGCCGCCATTTCCAGTTTGCCAAACTTTATATACTTTCTGGCAAATTTAACTCTCCTTTGAAAGCGCCTTCTTCTTAATCGGCCTACTGAAAGGTGTCCAAATTAATAATTCATGAGTTGTCCGTTTGCTAAACTGTGAAAAGTAAAGCGCGATCTTTTTCCTTTCAATGGCCGCAAGTATAAGTTCCCGATTGGTCAACCTTACCAGTTCTGCTCTTGGAGAGTCGCTCCTGCCATGTCCTTTTCGCCTCCAGCGTTCCATTCGACGTCCATAACCTCCTCGTTTGACCACCTAGAAAGCGCGCCAACAACCACGTTCACCGCCCCTGGCTGGTTTAAGATCTTGAAGTCGTGCTGTTGGACCACAATCAGCTAGCGGGCAATTCGATTATGACGTCCTTCGCATTATGCAGGTGCACCAGGGGGCAGAGTAATCTCGCTCGTGTTTGAGTGTGCGCGATGCAAATCGTACCGCGACGGACTTATAATTCCTATTCCTCCTATTGCAATGCCCTAGACGTCGGCTATGATAATGAACTCTTTATCGAAGTCGGCGAGTGCAACGACGGGCTTACGATCCGCTTGAGTGTTTTAGACGATTCTTGTTACTCTGATTCTCATATTTATGCTCTTCGGAGCAACATTTTCAGGGATTCGTCTATCCTCGCCAAGTGATCGATATGCTCAGAGTAGTAAGTGACGAACCAGAGTAATCGGGTCCCCCTGCGGAGACTGAGTGCTCCACGTAGTTCACAATTTCATGAAACCACAGACACTTCGATGGCTTCACCCCAAACCCCTCTTCTTGAAGGATTTAAAGGACCCTCTTAACGTGACCCTCGTGCTCCTCGAAGCTCTTCGAAAACACTACAATGTCGTTCATGGTTGTAGAAGCGAAGTCTATGCCCGAGAGTAACGAATCAATGGCCGCTTGAAAGATGGCCTGTTCATCAGTGAGCCCAAATTGCTTAACCCGGAATTTGAATAGCCACTATCCTCTATACTATAGAGTCCATAGGAAGTCTAACGAACAGGCATGGCTCATGAGGTAGTCGAGACCTTGGATCAGTTAGACAGACAAGGTCTGCATAATGATAAAATACCACTAGTTCCAACCCCTTCCGTCGTCGAATTTGAGAGTAACGTCGCCTGGCATAAATGAATTATCCAAAACACGTCTCGAAGCAAGGTACGTTTCATGTTGCGACGGCTAACAAGGTTGTCCCTCGAATCAGAGAATCAGCAAAAGGAGGCCCCCGTATATATCAGGACATCGACCTCTCTAAGGCCAATCCTTAAATCATCCGAGGACCTATAAGAACACGAAAATTAAACAAAATTCAGGGGCTAATTAGGTAGGCGCAACTGTCGTAAAGGATAGAACCGCAGTAGGTGCCCCGGCATTGGAATCATACGCGTTCTGCGGCCCCTGTCTTCGGCTAACGCGTTGCAGACTGAAGTTGGGGGAGAGATCTGCGCAGACGGGGCAAGGGGTCGGGAGCGGTCAGCCTGCGACTAACCTGCGGGTGCGTTCAGTGCAGGGGGCGAAAATTTCTCGCCGATTTTATGGCGCCGGTGGAAGATGGCCGAAGGATGCCAGTTTCGACCACCCACATTGTTGCTATATAGAGCATCTGAGGCATCTTCATTCGTACGTGCTGCTGCACGCGACCGAAGAAGCGGGTCACACTTATGGTTGGCATTTCGCGCGAGGTATGACAGACCATAAAATCGCCTAGAGCATTTGCTTCGCTTTAGTTTGGAAAGTTGTGAATGGCCTCGCTCTGCGGTAGCCCAACGACCCTTAAGTTGAGCCATTAATTTAAGATCGATGGGTTGGGGCACGTTTCTATTAGGCGTCGAACCCTTGTCATAACAATCTGCTAGATGTCGATCCCTGCTATCATTCACGGTAATTCGCTTCTGACGTTCTACCTCGTCAGAAGGGGAAGCGCACGTATAGATGGCCCACTTGAAAAAAAGTGGCCGATCTCTCCACTGTCACCACATGTTCTTCTCCGTTTGTCGGTTGGCTACCAGCGTGTCCAACACCGTGGACATCTCTCTTATCTAGGGAGTCGCGATAGAGGCTTCGTCTCTTTACACTGTCTCCGTTATAGAAGAATGGTTACCGGGCGTCGATGGAACCCGGCCGGGAACTTCCTATTGCGTGGTCTGGATAATCTTTTGCGTGTCATTGTCACTGCTCCGAAATTCAGCAATCGGAATCCTCTCAAATTGAAAAGTCCGAAATCCCGCGTCCTTCGCTTTTCAAACCGCGGCCTTCATTTTGAATGACTCAAAATTAACATTTTTATTTATTCATTTCCCAATTAAATGGTAACATAAGCGGAGATTTTACAGTTATTCTACGACGTCATTACACGAATGCCAAACTTTCTATACTAAGGTGGTTGAATTTGCCTTTCTGGCAAATTTACCATGTAAAATTATTCTTCATGTACTGTGTATAATTTCCACTTTTTGCATAATTGTAATTTATTGTTTATTTAAAAAGGGAAGGTTTTGGTCCTCGTGATTTTTATAAACCACAATTATTATCATTATTGCATTGAAATTTTCAGAAGAACCAAGAATAAATAATGTAATTTTTTATCTAACCAAATAATTGCAAGGCTAATTAAGCTGCATATGGGCGGACGGGGATTACAGTGAAAATGTAGCATGGAAAAGTAAATATTCAAATTACAAACTGTAAGCATGGAATGTAGCTTTTCTATACTTCAAAACTGCCTCCAAGGATAACCGAATGCATACTCACTTATATAAATTATGTTTAATAAAGGTCCATGTTTACTTATTGTCAAATTTTAATTTACCGAAATACGTGTACCGGGATTTATGGAATTTGTTTAAAGTATTCAATATTAGGTTGTTGCAAAGGCTCCGTTCTTTAACTGGAGCATACGTCAACTAAAAGCCAAATCTCTTGTATGTTTGCACAATTTTCTACAAAAAAGACATCTTTATTCGGCTGTGATTTCCATAGATTCCATTTTCACACTATATTCGTTTAGAATGAACGATTTAATGTTACCTTTTTTGTCAAATGAATTATCCACGTTGATATAATACACGTCACCTAAGATTTTCTCTACGAGTTCTCTTGATCTTTGAAATGTTGTGTTCAAATGTGTTCAAATATGTTCAAATTAAGCATTTCGCCGTTATATATCGGTTCTTGGTTTTCATATTATGTATATAGGCTGTGCATAAAATTATTTTAGGTTCAGGTTTCATTACGCGCAATGCAACCAGTCAATCCACCGTTATCTACCTACCAGCCTGTTCCACAGCATCAGATGTCTTCGGGTGGTTATCTAAATCCATCGCATTTTCAACAGCAAGATCGCACCGTTTCACAGGGCCCGTTCATGTATGCTCCCAGCGACAACGCTCCTTCGAACCCACCTGCTAATGGATATCCATCTCCAAACCAGTTCGTTTTTATTTTAATATGTGCATTTGTATCAGCGAATTCTATTTAGTTCACGTATTATAGGTATCAGGCGCCCCCGCCTCCCAACAATTATGACGGAGGTAACCTGGTCGGTCGAATCAGCGGCATGAGCCTTGACGCGCAGGCCAAACCCTTTACACAATCACAACCAATGAACAATTATCAGCCTCAAACGCAACCAAATGCGGCACCTACTGTTGGAAACTTTATGCAACCAATGCATCAATTCAACATGCCACCCCAATCGCAACCATCGAATGTCTATCAACAACCTCAAATGGACCCTATTAGCAACACGTACGCACAGCATCAACCCATGATGCCCCCGGGACCCGCCCTTCCTCCGCTTCAGGCGCAGATTCCGTCACCGTGCCCTCCACAATCCCCTGGCATGGGGTATCCGCCACAGGCTGCTCCGATGCCAATGGGAATGATGCCACCGGGACCCCCTCAGATGCCCCCCGGAGGACCCTCTGCCAGAGCACCTTCGGCCCGCGCTATGGCAGACAGCATGCCGAGCGCTGTCGATGTGAGTTTCAGTTTATGTCACCCCCACCCCGCCACCGATCAAAATCTCTATCAAATCATGTAATTTTCTCCCAAGGAAACGACATTTGTTACTGTGGTTATCTCCTATTAGGGAATGAGTCGGTTGCTTCATGGATTTTCCATGACTATTTGACGAGTGGCGTCCCTCGTGCCGCCCATGAGTTGAACGTGGGGTCCTTCACGGACTTAGTGAGGAAGCTGGCCGTTACAGGATCCGAGCACCCTAGAGTTTCAGTAGGCTTCGACACGAGCACGGCGCTGTTGGCTCGGACCTCAACAGCAACACCACGGAGACCACAGTTTCAAGTGGGCTCCGCGTAGTTTTGCATTTCATTTTGTTGATTGCGAGGTCCGGCTGCACCTCGTTTATTTATTTTCCACTGCCACTCCCTCCCATCCGCACAGGTGATTGAGAATGACAGGAGCCAGCGCTCGGGCCTCTTCCAGACGGGCCCTACGGGTGTGGTGCCGCCCCTCGCCACGACCGACTTCAGCTGTCGCGACGAGGGCAACTGCAACCCCCGGTTCATGCGCTCCTCCCTCTACGCCGTCCCCACGACCTCGGACCTGCTCAAACAGACCGGCCTACCCTTCGTCCTTTCCCTGCAACCATTCGCCAATCGCCACCCCGACGATGAGCCCATCATTCTCACCGACATGGGTCCACAGGTCTGATTTCTTTTCTCAGCCAGATCGATTCGTTTAGACCACGCCTAGCTCCACCAAGCCTCTTTTGTGGGTTATGAAGGTCTGTCATGTGTGAAACATGTAGGAGTCATACGGCATGTTGTTGTTGCCGAGTAGTTGACATTTATGTAATGTGAACCTAGTCTCAATCTTACGAATCGTCTAAAAAAAGATGAATCGCTTCACTGCACGTCTCTTCCTTAATCAGTTTGTGAATTCAAAATTGAATAGCATTATTATTATTATGATTATTTAATGTCCTTGGGCCTTCTTGGCCCTTCTTGTTGTCCAGGGTCCGGTGCGGTGTGTCCGCTGTAAGGCCTACATGAGTGCCTCCTTCGCCTTCATTGACGGAGGGCGCCGCTTCCAGTGCTCCATGTGTGGCGCCTCTACGGAGGTGCCTGCCGACTACTTTGCACACCTGGACCACACCGGTCGTCGCATCGACGCCTTCCAGCGCCCTGAACTCTGCCGCGGCACCTACGAGGTCGTCGCTACCAAGGAGTACTGCCGCAACAACGAACCCCCACTGCCCCCCGCATTCATCTTCCTCCTGGACGTCTCGCAGACGGCTGTTCGCTCGGGTCTCATCCAGCTCTTCTGTTCGCGGTTCATCACCGAGGTTCTGCCTCGTCTACCGCGGTACGCCTTCTTCTTCTTCTTCTTCTTCTTCACGGCTAGAGAATTGATGTCTCGAACATGCGCGGCCATCGGATCAGCTTATTGTCCAGCTTCGTGCTCCAGCGGCGCACTGCATAAACGGAAGGCAGACTCATGCGTTCCATGTCGGCTTTGAGTTTTTAGTTGCCCGACGCGCTGCCATCGCCAATCTTGGCAAGGCGGTAACGGTGAGAGGCGAGAGTTTGAAGGGTCCGTGTCTAGTCGGCGTCGAACGTGGCTGAACCTACAGTCGACGGCGTTGTAGAAGGGGTTTTAACCTTCTTTTGTCTTCGACGCGCAACCGTAGGTCAGGATTAACGGATTGCCGCGCCGTTGACGCGAACTCGTCCGCAGGCATATCTCGGCTCGATTCACAGTGGTTCAAGCCACCACAGCAGACCGACCGGTCGTGATAGGGGTCTCAGTTTCACGTTGAATGGCCGACTGAACCTGCTGCAAGAGATCTGAAAATGGTCGTGTCGTAACTGCTCAACTTGCAGCGGACGAGCGTCGGTGTCTTTGCGCTCCCAGTTTGGGCATTAAGCGGTTTACGAAACACCACCACCTGCACGGACATCTGTTGATGTGAGCCCATCGGATATCGGTAGCTCATCGATTGATTGGTATTTAATTCGACTCTTTGACAACGAGGCCACCTAGGGAGGTGGCGTTTGGGGATCGCTGCGCTCGGCCTCGTAGACAATGCGATGAGAGGTTCCGTTTAAAAGAGGTCACAAACAACCCCCCCCTTCCTGTGGATTCTTTGCAGCGACGACCAGGACGTAGCCTCGGGCGCCGTGGCACCGGACAGCCGTAGCCCCGTCTCCATCGGTTTCATCACCTACGACAGCCAGCTCCACTTCTACTCCCTCGTGCGTCCCAGTAGTCATCTCCCCGGTGCTGCCCTGGAGCCCGTTTCGAAGCCCCAGATGAACGTCGTCGCCGACACCACCGAGGTCTTCGTGCCCACCGTCGAGGGCTTCCTGGTGCCCCCCGACCCGCGCATCCTCACCAACCTTCTCAGCACCATCCCGAGTCAATTCACCGCCGCGTCACTCCAGAACGGCCCCTCCGCCGCCGTCGCCGCTCCCGACTCCATCCTCGGACCGGCCATCCAGGCGGGCTTAGAGGCCCTCAAAGCGGCCAACAGGAGCGGAAAGCTCTTTGTCATGCAGTCCTGTCTGCCGACCGCCGAGGCCCCTGGCAAACTGCAGTTCCGCGATGACAAACACCTCATTGGGACCGACAGAGAGAAGGTGGGCCTTTTTGACCTTATCAGCCGAAATGTACGCCGCGTTTTAGTTTGTCGGCACCTCTTTACGTCTTTTCCCCTCGTGTAGACGCTGTTGCAGCCGGCCACGGACTTCTACACGAAGCTGGGCAAGGAATGCGTCGAGGCGGGCTGCAGTGTGGACCTCTTCCTGTTTCCCAACAGCTTCATCGACGTCGCCACCATCGCCGAGGTGCCCAAACTCACCTCAGGCAACGTATTCAAGTACACCTACTTCCAGGTGAGTCGTCCACCTGTACCTTCTAATTGACGCCACACACGTCCCGATTGACTGCAATTTGATGGGCATGCCGGCTAATTCGGTCACTGGACTGTGCCTAGAGGGGATATCTGACAAACGACGCGTCCTTCAGCTTGCAAGCCCGCCGCAATTACCCCTACACTCATTCAGCCTCTCCTTCACTCGAAACCGTCCCCACGCCCAATTAACCCCCACCTCCTCCTCTTCGACGAAGTGGAGTGACCTGGTCTAGGGGGGCCTATCATTAAGGGGTTTGGCGTCAGACTAGAAGTGATCCATAGGGGCTAAAATGCGACCAAACTTCGCACGACGTGGTTGCGTATGACGCGACCTCTCACGAAGTCGAATTGGCCGTTCATTCGAAACCTGTTCAGGATGCCGTGAATCCGTTAGGAAGTCCTGGGCGTGGAGGTAATAAGCGGGTAGTCGGGTGAGTTCGGGATTGGGCAACTGGTGTTCCACCAATCCCCCCGCGTCGAGAGTGCAAGTCGGCGGAAGAGGTGTGGAGTGATTAGCATTTTGTTCTCCGCCTTCTCCGCCTTCTCTAGGTGGACACGCACGGCGAGCAGTTCATCGCGGACCTGGGCAGCGCGGTGGCGCGTCCCCTCGCCTTCAACGCCATCCTGCGTGTCCGCACCTCCACCGGTACCCGCCCCTTCGAGTACCTCGGCAACGCCCACCTCCCCAACACCACCGACGTCGAGCTGGCCGCCATGGACGCCCACCAGGCCATCTCGTGCGAGGTCAAGTACGACGACAATCTCGCCGAAAACGACCTCGTCTTCATTCAAGTGTGTTTCCTTTTCTTCTGTTTGGTTTCCTTTTCTCTCTGCGAAAACGCAATTGGAAACCCGGCTGGGGGGTTCCAGGGCGGAGGACTTGTGTCGTGGAGACTCCATGTTGACCTTGACCTTGGTGTTGACCTTTTACAGACGGCGGTGTTGTACACGTCGGTGGGCGGCCATCGTCGCCTGCGCATCCACAACCTCTCGCTGTCGTCGTCGACCAACCCGGCGGAGGTCTTCCGGCTGGCCAACCTCGACGCCTGCGTCAATTGGCTCTCCAAGTTGGTGGCGCAGCACGCCTTGGCCGGCAAGACGGCAGCCCAGTTGGCCGTCGACACCACCACCAAGGTCGCCACCGCCCTCGCCGGCTACCGACGACTCTGCACCGGCGGCGGAAGCGGAGGGCAGGGCACCGCCGCCTCCCCCGGTGAACTCGTCCTCCCCGAGACCATCAAGCTGATGCCTCTCTTCGCCCACTGCCTCTTGAAGTCGGACGCCATCCGCTCGGGTGAGACCCATTGGGCAATCTGGTGGGCGTCACATTTTCATGCCTAGTCGTTCCTTCTCAATTTCTCTTCCACACTCTTCTGGTTGGTGGGAATTCGTTGAGGGGCCGCACTTTGTAGTTCTGCCCACGAATCGGCTGGCTCTTAAGCCTTCTGGTCACCTTGGCCACGATTTCACTTGACATCTAGTGGCTCTACTCGACGGAAAGGTCTTCTGGCACCAGTCTGGAACGAAACCTCTTCCCCCAAGCCCCATAATTGTAGTGTTCTACAGGACGCGGTGCTTTGTCCCTTTCTATTCTATTCAATTCAACCGCGTTCCGCAAATGGCGTGGCTCCAACTGACTCGACGTCACGAGCGGATTGGACGTGGATTCCCAACAACCTGGGTGGTCTTCGGAGCCAGCAGCCTTCTGTTGATACACCGTCAATTGGTTGGTTCGATCCACAATTTCGCAACCACCAGCTCAACCTCAAAATTCCTGGGCGTCATTTTCAACAGTCGTTAATTTAAGATGTCTCGCCTTAGGGAACTGTGGCCGTTTCAGACGACTTTGTGTGAACGCTAATCGCAGATGCCTCTATCACCCCCCCCCTCCCCTCAGACAGTATCACCGCTCCCTCCCTGGCCTCCAACGCCGTGACCTTTTGACCCATCGTATGCTGGGTAAAATAATCTCCTTCTCAAGTGCATTATCTATCCACCCCATTAGGGACACGACATTCTTCAACGGCATTCTTCAAGAGTTTTCTATCCTTATCTCCCCTGCATACCAAGCGAACCCCCTTTACTCGTGTCTTTCGCCCAATCTGAAGGCTGCTGCAGATGGGTTCAATTCGGCCGTTTCAGGAACCTAGCAGACATTGCTGATTTGTAGTATTGTTACTTTGTAATGCTGGAGGTGTTGGCTCTCGTGACCAAAACATCTCCAATGTGATGTGCATCTGTAATCGAACCCGTTGATGGCCAGTCTCCAGGGTTCGGGCGTCAAGAAACATGTCCGATTGCCACGTCTTACTGCTGGTTGACTCTTCTACCGAAGCCATGACTCACCCACCTTTTGTTGCAGCCAAGGGTTCCTCCATCGACGACCGATGCTACATGATGTTCCAGATGAACGGAATGGGCGCCAGGGCCACCAGCAACCTCCTGTACCCGCGCGTCTATGCTCTGGTAGGTTTCACCGTTGTTTCTCTAGCAACCCCCCCGATTCATCTGCTTTGCCAACCTACCACCCCTACAACACCGATCGCGACGATGGCGAACCACGTGTCTGGCCAGTGCCGTTGCAAGGTCACTGTAGCGCCGTTGATTATAGCGGCTTCAGGTGTAGATTAATCCCTGCACTTTGAGTCGATCAACGATATCCACTATGAACAATTTGTACAAAGACCGTTTGTTCTCATTGGGCGAATTTGCGGCTACGGTTTGCCGACAGAAAAGTTGACGAAAGTGGGACCCATTGAGTGGACGGTTTCAAGGTCACCACAACTCTACCACTACATATAATCTCGGTTTTTTTTTGAAAATTAGCACGACCTCTCGCCCGAGACGACTCAGCTGCCGGTGCCCATTCGATGTTCCTACGAGCGTCTGGCCCCCGAGGGTGTCTACTTGATCGAGAACGGCATCCACGCCTTCTTGTGGTGCGGCCTCAAGGTCGACCCCTCGTGGATCCAGCGGGTCTTCGGGGTCACGGATGTCCACGTTCTGGAAGCCGAAAAGGTGGGTGCCGCTCCTGTCCGCCACACCACCCTTTCTTCCAATACCCGACCGATGACTCAACCATGCTTTGTGTGCATTTTAGGCTGTGTTGGTGGAGCATGACAGTCCCCTGTCCAAGTGCATCTGCCGCCTTGTGCTACCCACGCTGCGGCAATTCAATCATTTCCCGCGCGTAAGCCTAGAGGGTTACTTAATGTGGTCGTGTTTGTGTTGGTGCTTCTATCCTCATGTCTACTAATACTATCTGCTTTTGTTGTTGTTGTTGTTCAGCTGCGAGTCATTCGCCAGAACGACCTCCAGGAGACGTGGGTTCGTCGGTGTATGTACGAGGACCGGGACGACAGTGGCAGCGCCTCCTACGTCGAGTACCTCTGCCATGTCCACAAGGAGGTCCGGTCGCAACTGAAGTGAATTAGAGCTGATCCCCCGACCCCCTTCCAGCCCCTCGAACCTCCCTTCCTCGTCATAATCTTCTTCTGCCTGTCCCCATGAAGCTTTCACCCCTGAAGCCCCCCTGTTTACCCTCCATGGTCCTCCTCCCTCGTCCACGTAGCCGATAACTGGTAATGAGCGGTGGCTTCTCGCGTCAGCTCCCCCCGCCAAACTCCCATTTTCGCGTAGTCGGGTGTGATCGCCTAACCACAGACTCGATTGATCACTTCCCGCAGTTTCCTCCTCTTCTTTTTCTGGTCAACTACTATTACTACTCAAAGTAACTTTGCTGATAATTAAATTATGAAAAAAAAGAAATTGAGAATGCATTCTGACGACGCTTTATTACTTATCGGAAATCCCCATTTTCCTTGTCTATCAGGCAGTGTAGGATGTCATCTATGTGATAGCGAACGAATTTAAAATGTGCTACTTATTTTTATCGATTAGAAGTGTTTCATTCTGAAATGAAGTTCGGGAATATTTAACCGTAAATATCCGTCGTATTAACCAATAAATAATCTACCCATGATTCCAAAAGAGATAATCTGATAAACGTTTTTAGCATTAATGATAAAAAGAGGGTAATGTAATTAAAGTCACGATACAAATGTATAACTGCATAATAATAGGCTTACAGACGGCCAATGCCGGAAAATCGCGAAGTCCTAGGATCCACTATATTAGGGATACTTATGATTATTTAGTAGCATGCTTTAATTCAAAACTTTGCACATACCAAAAGCAGTCGTATTTTTTATTATATTCGCAAAAAGTAGCCAATGCCTTTCCTATTCTATTGCGTATTCCCCCTTTCTACGCGGGCATTCGTGGCAACCTAATTACTTAGAAATCGGTACTTTTAACTGTTAGAAAAAATCCGTAAAGCAAAACATCAAGCTTTCTAATTGCCGGTATCCAAAGGAAAACAAAACAATGAATTTACGATGAATTTGTTTGAAAAATATATTTTATTAAAACAAGCATGCGGGGTTATTTGAGGTTCCCTGTCGACGTCAACGACGACGCCACCGTCGAGAAACTGGAGAGCATCCGGACAACCGGCAATGCGGCGCCACGTGAATTGCTTCAAATCAACCTGCAAAGAAGCACAAAAGGAACAATTAAGTGAGAATCTTTGTTTGCGCGTTGATTAAATTTAAGCAGAAAGACGCAGTCAGTAAAAACACCGCGGTTGTCCACGGCAACGCCAAGGCGTCAGTTGTCCAACAACATGGAAGTGCATGAAAGGCGAATGAAACATGAAAAAATCTCACTTCCTCGTCGAAATTTTGGCTGGTTTTGTCGGCGACGAATTCCTCGATTTGTGATTCGTCAGGACTAAGGCCAAGTCGTCCTTAAATGCGAATAAGAAGGAATTGAGTCTTTAAGATAATAAAAATTTCCATCACGACTTGGACATACCGAAAGCGAGCAAACGATTCTGGTGGACTGCAAGACGAACACAGGAAGCCACACCGATTGGGTTGAGGTCAGTCCACTGGCCGGGGTCACCGACTGCCCGCGGGGGCGTCAGCATCTCCACAGAGCGGCAGCCAGAACCGGCCAAAACGAGAATGCGCCCAGCGAAGAGAGCGATTCCGTGGTTGCAGCGCGCGTGGTTCATCGGCGCCAATTCGATCCACTGTGGCGCATCTCCGTCCCCCCCAAGACTCAGCAGCGACACGTCGGACAGGACACTGCGGCCACCCGAACCCCCAGTCAAGAGGAGATGCGGTGCGTCTGGGCAGAAATGGCGTCGTCTCCAGACAAGACAATTGCGGCTGCACTGCTAGCGTGCTCGTCTTGAGTGGCGTCAGCGGTCGCCAGGATGGACTGTGGGCAAAACAGAAGAAGAGAATCAGATGGTGACTGAGAACGAAAAGGCAGACAACAACAACAACGGCCAGAAACAACTCACCTTCCTTCCACCCAGCGCTCGCAGCTCGACAGAAAACCACCCCTGTCTTCCTCCCCATCCGCAACAAACAAAAAGTTCGTTGACAGACGCGGCAACAGCTGCCCGACCGCGACGGGTCTCTGAGTGGTGGCGCCTGCGTGACGCGTCCCGTCGGGCCATCGATCACCGTGACTGTTGGGAACGCATCAACATTGGCCGAACGACGAGTACCCACCAATGCAGTAGACGTTGCCTGAAAGACCAAAAGCACGGCGATGTGACCTTTCTAGCTTGCGACACAAAACGAAAAGGTCGCGACAGACGACTAACCGTTGAGACAGACGACCCCGCGATAATAAAGAAACGGAAAACGAAAGTTCATTTGCCCGTCTTGCTCGAACTGCGGCAATGTCGTTAAACACGCCCCGGTTGTGCCAGTAGCCGCCTTTTGCCTTGCCGTAGACGAGGATGCGTTTCTTCGTCTTTGTGACTGCCAAAAAGTATTTTCTGAAAGGCAAGAAGTTTTCGCGCGTCCAGATGCCAAATAAGACAATTGGAACCGCTGAGGACTCACTCGCAATCTTGATTGAGTCTGAAATGCGAGAATCCACGTTCGAACTCATCGACCGCCTCGTGGGACAAATCGGCGACCTCAATGCAGCCAATAAGACGCGTGAAAGCGGCCACAAGTTCATCAATCGTCTTAAAGTCCTTCTTGTGGTCCTGTCCCCAGGTGCAAATGAGACGAAACAGTTCGTCTGCCTTCGCAGTAGACGCCTTGAGAAAACTTACGACCTCGTCCAAGTCGAACTGTTCACGAAGGAAATCTTTGTTGGAAAAACTGCGCCACAGAATCGTGTAGAATGCTTTGTCATTCGTTGCTCGGGCAATCTCCAAGCGCATCGCTCGCTTCACCGGTTCATTCATTCTAAAGAGAGTGATCAACAATCGACAGGAATCCCCTCACCTTGGGGCCATGAATTCAATGCACAATCGCTGAAGATCGCCACAATCTAGAATGAACGCGAATAAGAAAAGCCGTTAGACTGTTTCTTCCGCAACGTTGACCTTTCCTGTATAAGCGTAGTCGAGGACGAGGTCGACAATCCTATCGAGATACAACAATTAGTCAACCGAAAAACGTGAAGTCTACCTCCTTGGGAAGCGCTTTAAGGACAACCGGAGATGTCCGCCATCAATGGCCGAGTGCTTCTCGATGTGCTCACCGAGAAGCGGCAATCGCGTGGCCAAAACCCCGCGATGTGCGTTGACTGTGCGGCCTCCATCGACCTATGGGAGAGTGAGAGAGATGTTTAGCGTTCGCCCATTGGCTCGCCTCGACCACAGATTGACCCGATTGTTGGGGCGTTGAGTGCGCAAATTGCGCGCCGCTTTTAATTCGCAACTGCCAAAATTATCGATCGGTTTCGATTGCATCGGATGAAATCAATCGCTTCGTAATTTGCAGGTGGCGAAACCGGTTAATTCGATTAAAACGCGAATTAGACCGTCAATTCCGTTTGATGTGGAATTCTGTTAATTAATTAGTAGAAATGCCAATTTAAAAATGTTCCGCTGCTGAGATGAGAATATATTCAAAGCCATCTTCATCCTACTGTTTCGCCTGAATCGACAGAAGCACAGGGTGAACATTGCATTTGATTACATTTAACAGAAAGATTAAACTCCCTCATTTTAAACAAAGACTTGTACGATTTGAGTGAATTAATCCAGGTGAAAAAATACTGATCTTTGGTGATGGGGAAAATCGTATCGTACATAGTTAAAAAGGAGTTAAAATGGGATTCCCTATGCATCGATTTTAGACCACTGCATAAAATTAAAGGAGACTGGCAGTTTTCCTTAAGAAAGAGGGCGTCGTTATGGAGCTAAGAGAATATCGAATTTTCGGAAAATTCCCTTTGTTTGAATGCTTTAGTTAACATATTTAGACCGTATCTACAATTTTCTGAATCCGTTCTGGGTTCCATCCGTCCCATTTTCAAGGTCATCGAGTGGTTGTGGCACCACAATGATATTTAAAGTGGGTGCGAATAAAGAAGGGTGTAGTTAATGCGTCATTGCGTTCAATAGCTAAGCCAGTCAAGAGATTGCACACCATGCTAGTAATAGTCTACGAAGTTTCACTTCGTATTCATTCGTTTAACAACGGGGATTAGATGTAAAACTACTATACCGATCTTATTGTGGTCGTTTTTAATATAAAAACGAACACTTTACGACGTAAAATGCAACAATTACGGACATTTAATATGTTAAGCGCTGTCAGGGTGTATACAATCTTATCTAGACAACAGTGCTAAACAAAGTAATCGCTTCTTTTACAATTTCAATTCTGCAATCAGTTCTGAAGAGCACTAAAATCAGGTATTTTGCTTTGATCTGCGATTCGCTCACGCTTGGTGCATAGAAGTGTTTTTTTCGAAATTGTTGGTTCACGGAAATCACGATTCAAAGTGATGAAGTTATTGTCTCCACCAGATCGAAGTTAGCTAGGCTTTCAAAATGGTGTCGTTAACAAGCAACACGAATGAAGGCGTGATTAAACGTGCTTGTTCAAATCTACTTGATGACTATCCTGTGTGCGCGTTGAACAATGCTTGACACACGACTTAACTCGTGTTGGCAAAAAGGCTATTCGGTAAGACCCTTTGATATATTTTAGCAAACCAATTTCAGACAGGATCAGAAGATGATCGTCGTTGTGGCGAAAGATGAAATTAATTGGAGCGGCCACTCTCACAAAGCACACGCTCTCTCATTGCGAAGATCCTTTTCTCCTTGAGCATTAGCCGTTTCCAGCGAAACCCATCTTTGAAAACACACCATAGGGAACGTTCTCTTAGAGTACATGGATCAGTCTTTATGTTTCCTGGAGTTTTTTAACCTATTACGTTTGTTAATGTAGAGGAACGCAAAATGTGACCCAGATTTTACAAGGGGAACTTAGAATCCTACTCAATTGTGTATAAAAAAGGGTCTTTTTCCAACAAACGACCAATCTTGTAACATTTCTAAAAATATTTCCTGTCTATGAAGAAGGGTCTGACTTGCGACCTAAACCAACATTTCTTTAACATTCTAGAGTGTCGAAATACGTTAAGTGTGCGACGAAGATAAGGAGAAAGAGAAACATATAGAAAAAGAAGAAGGTGATATTAGGAGTAGAATAAAATTGGGTGTCACTGAACGAGTAGGAAAATAAAGATAATGATTCAGAATAAAAGGAGAACCTGCGAAATGAAACTTAATTTAAAGAAGAAGAAGAAGAAGAAGAAGAAGAGAAAAATCAAGAGTTGAATGAGGAGACGTAGAAGAAAGACGTTAAGTTAATTAGGAGAAGTAAGATATTAATTGGAAGATGAAGAAGAAGATTATGTACGACCTCGAGGATATGAATAAGCTAGTGATAGAGGAAACGTCGAAGAAGAAGAAGAAGAAGAACTAGTAAGAACTTGATTATTAGAAAAGTTTAGAAAAATAATGAGACTGAGCTTGAGAATGACGAGTAGAACAAGAAGGAGAGAATGGTGCAAAAAGTAACAGTAAGTAATTTAAGCGTAGGAAAGGAAGCGTAACATAAAGACGAGGAGAAGGAGGAGGATTTTGCGATGAAGAAATGGAGTATGGGGGAAGACGTCGAGGAAACGGAGAAGCTAGAGATTGAAGTATACGAAGAGAAATCAATACGATTGACGAGATAATGAGAATGCAAAATTTGTGAGGAAAAGAAAGACAAGAGTGAGTACAACGATTCTCCGGCAAATCAAGGCTTCGCAACACCATACCGTATTTTTTGGGTCTACAATGCTCTGAATTATTCGGAATCACATAGAATGGGTCAGTCCACGAAAGCATGAGTCTAGGTCATGGCTTAATAGTGGCACTACGATGCATTACAATTAATGTGTGCCAGGGCTCCGATTAAGGAGTGATTCAACACGCTTGTTCAAATACAATTGATGTGAGCGGGTGTAGGAAAATATAATAGGAGTACCAGAATGTGTTTTAGCAAGACGTTTTTTCGATTTCACAAACATTATATTAGCTATAAATGGGCTTATTAACTCAAATCGGTTCCTCTCAAAAGTCTGAATTATATTCCATTAAACAAGGCTGTGAAGCCGTCATCTTTTAAACATTATCGGCTTCATCGTTTAGAACACCCAAAACGACTGTTTGATGAGAACTGCAAGATGTACCCGTATTTGACTCCAATAGAAGGCTCTTCCATTCAAATTATAGCTTGTATGCCTCCCAGGGTCGCCTTTGTCCAGATAAAAGACGGTCGGAAGTTACTTAAACACATAATTTGACAAAACTGTATGCTTAGACCACACCACATTTTCGTTTTTAAGTTTCGATTTAATTCGGGGATATTAGAGATTATACCGTTCACCCACTGGCTCACCTCGATCTTCAGGTCGCAGTGGCGTCCGCTGTTTCTGAGGGCGTTGAGTTCGCCGTAAGGGACCATTGAGTTTGAAACGGGAACAGTTTGTGCAGCAGCCATGTAAAGTTGTTTAGTCGTTGAATGTTTAGAACTATAAAATTGGACGCATTTAATAGCGTTTTGGGTGTGTGCGCAGTGCTTAGGTGCGCGCGTACACTTCTGTGAAACCAATCAGCTACGCGAATGGCTGCATTGTTACAATTGCACTGTTACTATCATCGTGGCTAAATTGATTGAATAGACGAATATTCCAAATCTTTAGCAGTTGAAGGCGACCATATCAATCAATTACATTTTTCCTTATTAAACCAGAACAATTCCAATACCTTTAAGTACAAGGGTTTGCTACTTTTAAAAATTCACAGCTACCTAAACTCCAATTCTACCATTCAACTAATTACAGCACACGGAATCCATTTATTATCGATTATTTCCTCAAATTCGTTAAATATTGCACCAAGAAGGAGGACGAAACCCAAAATTTAACATTCCTTAATACGCCATGACGTCAATAAAATATCTAAAAGTAATCTGGACGATGCAGAGCCATTTGGCTACGAAAGGAACAGTAACGCCCTTTTTCATAAACACAATAATCGACGATTAGCCTTTCGTTGATACAGACAATCTTTCAAATGATTATTTGACAAGAGTTTGAAACAAATAGAAAGAAGTTATATCCTTTAAACCCAGAAAACCTGCAGTTTCAGCAGAATTGCCAATCTGTCTGCTTGGATTGCAAAGCAATTTAAGTATTTTTAATTTTAATTTTAAAACCCGAAATGGTACCATCTTAATCACGGCGAATGTATATCCTAATAGCGAAGGCCTGTGAAGTAAATCAATCAACGAATTGTCGGCGTTTTATATGAGCAAACGAAGCGGAAATTGAACGGAAAATGAATTGTCACAGAATAAGACATCAACGAATAGATAATTCGTTACTTTTCACCCAAAACAGCCGTGCAACTGCCAGAGCATCTTTTACAACCCTCCCGCATGCGCTGCCGTTGGTCGCGTTAAGTGGGCATTTTCCCGCTTACCCTGACCATCAAGCAGTAGTCACCGTGACAAGAGCCCAACCCTCCTCCCCCCCCAACAGAGATTACTGACGAAGAGTTGCGTGACTTTAGGCACAAAATGCTGATGAAAAAAAGCCTTTCGCAAGTACACGTATCGTGTTTGCGAATGACGTCGAACGCGGCCGCCGATTCGTGATGGGTTACTCGTCCGAGTTTGTAGAGGTTCGGATTAAACCAGTTATTTCACAGACTCTTCATGAAGTCGCGAGAAAACGGCATCCGGCAAGGGTAACTCATCGGTTTTGCTATCAACGATCGTTTCGTCAAACCATCGTCTCAATCAAGTCCGTCTACCCATTAGCCTTCACCAGCCTTTTGGCATATCTGGGCTTTCCGGGAAACGTCGCGAAGAAAGGTGCGTTTTTGATAGCAAGTTTTATTTTTTATTAGATTAATGTCTATGTAAATAAACATCGCATTCAGAAATTTTCGTGTTGATATCATCGGTTTCATTAAATTTATTTATTTAATAGACTATTACAGTTAAAGTTACAAAGTTAGCATAGTGTCGGGCAATATCCGTTGTTTTAGTTCCTTCTTCGAAGAATAAACTACTTGAAGTTTTTATATTAACCAATTAAGAATATTATTTGTGTGCGTTTTAAGCATTTAGCATTACGATGCCTTTCTGTGCGTGCCGACTACTGTCCCTTGCAACCTACATTTCTAAAGGATATCTAATGAAGGAATGAACAATCAAATAGTGAGCTTATTTTATTCGTTTTTGGTTCTCTTGAGTTTTCAATTTGTTCCTATTCATCACGCGAACACGTTCTATTCATTTAAGAACCCTCGTCTACCGAAGCATCCCAACATCGTATTTGAGACCTTATTTATGATCGATAGTAGGCACCCAGAGACTACGCTTCTGTTTCACTGCTGAAAGATCTGTCGAATTCACTGCTGCTTGTAGAATCATTAAGTACGTTCCTGTCGCATAAAATCGTCAATTAATGGAGAAGGTGTGGTGCCAAGTAAGATGAATATGCCAGATACATTTTTAATTAGTGCAAAGCATACATACTATTTAACTCTCTATTCTGTTATAGGTATAAAAGGCATCAAAAAGACGACATTGAAGCGTCACGTTTGCGAAAGACCAGGCTCTGTGTTGGAGCCGTTGACGAGCAACCAAATCGGCAAGCAATGGAGAAATCACCATTAACTTGTTTTGAGTGTGTAAAAAGGACAATAAATGTCATTATTACGAAGGAAGCAGTATCCCATGGAGACCAACGAAATTACCTGTATTTTTCTACACCGGATGGGTGCTATGAGCTTGCTCAACCCCGTCCACGGGTCGGCCTCGTATTGCATTACCTCGAGGATTGGCCCATTTAAACTAACCAAAATAAAAGTCGCGCCTCCCTCCCTCCCACTGTGTCGTGTTACCACCTGTCTGCCTATCATCTCCCCACCAAATGGTCACCTTCTTTTTCTGTCCAACAATCCCACCTCAAAATGCCATACTACTACTACTACTACGAGATGCTCACAATCAATGCTGCTTATCACCTCGGTCCAATCAATGTGATTCGAGTCAACCAACCACGCACCCTCGTTGCTACATTCACAATGTGTACAATGTTCGCAAAACGTCTATACTGTTTAAATGAATATAAGTAGACGCAGCGCAAGTGAAACCTATGAGGATGAAGGCGGGTGAGGCATTAGCACATGGAATAGGCACTGCGTTAATACACTGTGTGAGACATTGACTTGGGCGATAGAGGTGCATATGTCATGCGAGTAGTTAGTGTTGACGGGAGGCAGTGGGTGCATTGGATGGGTAGGGCTGACAGAGGCAGCGCATCAAACTTACCTGGCACCGGGTTCAGGGTGATCAGCAAGGCTCTGACCCCAGGTGGAGGCTCAGCATTGCACTCCGCTGTGTTGAAGCCTGCGACGGACTCTAATCGGGTTCGCTCGGGTGCGTAGTTTTTGCCAGTGGGGAGGCCTTCGGGCCTCCCTTTAATTCTGAAATCAAAATAAACACAATACCCCTGCGCCTCATCCCACGATATATATTACACGCGTCATCACCGCGGACACTGGTCACTTACAGCCATGCGGGTTTGTATCAATGCACCACCCGCGACCCATGGTATTTAGTGTGTTGCCATGTCACAAAATGTTGTCCTTAAGTTATCCAATCAATTCTTAATCATGCTCTACTTCACCAGAAAATAAACAAGACACAATTGGCCAATTCGAATGACATTCTCTTTGGCCCACTTGGAGACATGCAACTAAAAAACGAAATGGCCGTGTGCGCGTTACAAATCATCTCTACAATTGGAATATGTGGAATGTTTGCAAAAAAACAACCATACTGTTGAATAGACTATAAGTAGACGCCAATGTTACAGAGGCTTGTTATGTAAAGGGCAGCAGCGGTGAGAGAGGCAAAAGCACATGGAATAGGCACTGCGTGAATATACTGTGTGAGACATTGAATTGGGCGATTGATGGGCAAAGGGCATGGTAGTAGTTAATGTGTTGATTGGTGGCAGGTTGTGTGTAGGATGGGTAGGGGTGACGGCGGCTGCGCATCAAACTTACCTTGCGCCGGGTTCAGGGTGATCATCAAGGCTCTGACCCCAGGTGGAGGCCCAGCATTGCACTCCGCTGTGTTGAAGCCTGCGACGGACTCTAATCGGGTTCGCTCGGGTGCGTAGTTTTTGCTAGTGGGGAGCCTTCGGGCCTCCCTTTAATCAAAAAAACAAATAAAAAACCTCCTTAAAACGCTTGGCAGCTCAGGTGAGTCAAACTTTCACGGTGCACTCCCCTTGCTATATTAAGAATGCAAGCACAACTCGATTGTTCTCTCCCACTATCTAAACATTTTCTTCAGCTGGTTCGCAATAAGCCCATACTACTGATAGAATGTACCTTGGGCATTCATATGCAAGTGGGACACAATGTGCCAACTTAATCGGACTACTATCGAGAGATCCATGTGCTCTCTGTTGGTGCGCCCAATGACTGTGATTATGCGGCTCTAGTGAGGTAAGTGTAGGTGTTGGGTTTTTGGGCAGACGCAGATGTGGAGGGCACGCGAGGCCAGTCTGCTGGGCCTTTAAGATCGTACTTCTAGGGATCACTCCTATAGTACGCATCACCAGGACGTTAGTCAAATCTAACTCCTGGATACCCAACCGTGATGAAGATGTGTGTTGGTCGTCCGTCAGCGTGAAACGGCTGTGAGCTGTCAGTTGTGTGTGTGTGTGTGTGTGGAAGATGTTGGCAACGGCACTCCTCCTGCTCTCATGCGTGTGCTGACTTGGCTGGCAGCCTGGTTGATCGCATTGCCGGTGTCATGGAGTCTTCACAGCCGCTTTGGTGGCCGTGAAGCTACATCTCGGTAGATGGGCCGGCCGAGTTCTGAGCGGCTGGGTTTTTCTCAAATCAATAAAAATACCGCCTCTCCTCACACCCTCTCCTCTCCTCTCTCTCTATCTCTCGCTCTGCTGCACTCATTCTACACGCACCCCCAATGT
Organism: Proteocephalus fallax; assembly: GCA_028672205.1. NCBI lineage: Eukaryota > Metazoa > Platyhelminthes > Cestoda > Proteocephalidea > Proteocephalidae > Proteocephalus > Proteocephalus fallax. The sequence goes on along the minus strand of JAPUBX010004053.1, from coordinate 4,831 downwards.
TGGTCGCTCAAATGCACCAAGTAGTATCTGTGTTAAACTATTTCGTTTCCTGCCTTCTAATTTCATGGCTCTTTGGCGAGGATGACAAATACACCATACACTCAATACCTGCGGCCTGCTGTCAGGCCACCCATAAATGGTGGCTTCAGCCCTGGTGGTGCAAAGTGTGGCAACGGTCTTGCAAAGTGTCAGCCAGTAGGGAGGGGTTGCACGAGGCTTGGAGGTGTGTTTGGCTATCGCTTCTCGGCTCTCTGAGCTAAGATCATGTGTAGTATCTGTTCTTTGCAGTGTAATTTCTGCAACGGTCTCTAAATTGAGACCAACGAAATTACCTGTATTTTTCTACACCGGATGGGTGCTATGAGCTTGCTCAACCCCGTCCACGGGTCGGCCTCGTATTGCATTACCTCGAGGATTGGCCCATTTAAACTAACCAAAATAAAAGTCGCGCCTCCCTCCCTCCCACTGTGTCGTGTTACCACCTGTCTGCCTATCATCTCCCCACCAAATGGTCACCTTCTTTTTCTGTCCAACAATCCCACCTCAAAATGCCATACTACTACTACTACTACGAGATGCTCACAATCAATGCTGCTTATCACCTCGGTCCAATCAATGTGATTCGAGTCAACCAACCACGCACCCTCGTTGCTACATTCACAATGTGTACAATGTTCGCAAAACGTCTATACTGTTTAAATGAATATAAGTAGACGCAGCGCAAGTGAAACCTATGAGGATGAAGGCGGGTGAGGCATTAGCACATGGAATAGGCACTGCGTTAATACACTGTGTGAGACATTGACTTGGGCGATAGAGGTGCATATGTCATGCGAGTAGTTAGTGTTGACGGGAGGCAGTGGGTGCATTGGATGGGTAGGGCTGACAGAGGCAGCGCATCAAACTTACCTGGCACCGGGTTCAGGGTGATCAGCAAGGCTCTGACCCCAGGTGGAGGCTCAGCATTGCACTCCGCTGTGTTGAAGCCTGCGACGGACTCTAATCGGGTTCGCTCGGGTGCGTAGTTTTTGCCAGTGGGGAGGCCTTCGGGCCTCCCTTTAATTCTGAAATCAAAATAAACACAATACCCCTGCGCCTCATCCCACGATATATATTACACGCGTCATCACCGCGGACACTGGTCACTTACAGCCATGCGGGTTTGTATCAATGCACCACCCGCGACCCATGGTATTTAGTGTGTTGCCATGTCACAAAATGTTGTCCTTAAGTTATCCAATCAATTCTTAATCATGCTCTACTTCACCAGAAAATAAACAAGACACAATTGGCCAATTCGAATGACATTCTCTTTGGCCCACTTGGAGACATGCAACTAAAAAACGAAATGGCCGTGTGCGCGTTACAAATCATCTCTACAATTGGAATATGTGGAATGTTTGCAAAAAAACAACCATACTGTTGAATAGACTATAAGTAGACGCCAATGTTACAGAGGCTTGTTATGTAAAGGGCAGCAGCGGTGAGAGAGGCAAAAGCACATGGAATAGGCACTGCGTGAATATACTGTGTGAGACATTGAATTGGGCGATTGATGGGCAAAGGGCATGGTAGTAGTTAATGTGTTGATTGGTGGCAGGTTGTGTGTAGGATGGGTAGGGGTGACGGCGGCTGCGCATCAAACTTACCTTGCGCCGGGTTCAGGGTGATCATCAAGGCTCTGACCCCAGGTGGAGGCCCAGCATTGCACTCCGCTGTGTTGAAGCCTGCGACGGACTCTAATCGGGTTCGCTCGGGTGCGTAGTTTTTGCTAGTGGGGAGCCTTCGGGCCTCCCTTTAATCAAAAAAACAAATAAAAAACCTCCTTAAAACGCTTGGCAGCTCAGGTGAGTCAAACTTTCACGGTGCACTCCCCTTGCTATATTAAGAATGCAAGCACAACTCGATTGTTCTCTCCCACTATCTAAACATTTTCTTCAGCTGGTTCGCAATAAGCCCATACTACTGATAGAATGTACCTTGGGCATTCATATGCAAGTGGGACACAATGTGCCAACTTAATCGGACTACTATCGAGAGATCCATGTGCTCTCTGTTGGTGCGCCCAATGACTGTGATTATGCGGCTCTAGTGAGGTAAGTGTAGGTGTTGGGTTTTTGGGCAGACGCAGATGTGGAGGGCACGCGAGGCCAGTCTGCTGGGCCTTTAAGATCGTACTTCTAGGGATCACTCCTATAGTACGCATCACCAGGACGTTAGTCAAATCTAACTCCTGGATACCCAACCGTGATGAAGATGTGTGTTGGTCGTCCGTCAGCGTGAAACGGCTGTGAGCTGTCAGTTGTGTGTGTGTGTGTGTGGAAGATGTTGGCAACGGCACTCCTCCTGCTCTCATGCGTGTGCTGACTTGGCTGGCAGCCTGGTTGATCGCATTGCCGGTGTCATGGAGTCTTCACAGCCGCTTTGGTGGCCGTGAAGCTACATCTCGGTAGATGGGCCGGCCGAGTTCTGAGCGGCTGGGTTTTTCTCAAATCAATAAAAATACCGCCTCTCCTCACACCCTCTCCTCTCCTCTCTCTCTATCTCTCGCTCTGCTGCACTCATTCTACACGCACCCCCAATGTTGGTCGCTCAAATGCACCAAGTAGTATCTGTGTTAAACTATTTCGTTTCCTGCCTTCTAATTTCATGGCTCTTTGGCGAGGATGACAAATACACCATACACTCAATACCTGCGGCCTGCTGTCAGGCCACCCATAAATGGTGGCTTCAGCCCTGGTGGTGCAAAGTGTGGCAACGGTCTTGCAAAGTGTCAGCCAGTAGGGAGGGGTTGCACGAGGCTTGGAGGTGTGTTTGGCTATCGCTTCTCGGCTCTCTGAGCTAAGATCATGTGTAGTATCTGTTCTTTGCAGTGTAATTTCTGCAACGGTCTCTAAATTGAGACCAACGAAATTACCTGTATTTTTCTACACCGGATGGGTGCTATGAGCTTGCTCAACCCCGTCCACGGGTCGGCCTCGTATTGCATTACCTCGAGGATTGGCCCATTTAAACTAACCAAAATAAAAGTCGCGCCTCCCTCCCTCCCACTGTGTCGTGTTACCACCTGTCTGCCTATCATCTCCCCACCAAATGGTCACCTTCTTTTTCTGTCCAACAATCCCACCTCAAAATGCCATACTACTACTACTACTACGAGATGCTCACAATCAATGCTGCTTATCACCTCGGTCCAATCAATGTGATTCGAGTCAACCAACCACGCACCCTCGTTGCTACATTCACAATGTGTACAATGTTCGCAAAACGTCTATACTGTTTAAATGAATATAAGTAGACGCAGCGCAAGTGAAACCTATGAGGATGAAGGCGGGTGAGGCATTAGCACATGGAATAGGCACTGCGTTAATACACTGTGTGAGACATTGACTTGGGCGATAGAGGTGCATATGTCATGCGAGTAGTTAGTGTTGACGGGAGGCAGTGGGTGCATTGGATGGGTAGGGCTGACAGAGGCAGCGCATCAAACTTACCTGGCACCGGGTTCAGGGTGATCAGCAAGGCTCTGACCCCAGGTGGAGGCTCAGCATTGCACTCCGCTGTGTTGAAGCCTGCGACGGACTCTAATCGGGTTCGCTCGGGTGCGTAGTTTTTGCCAGTGGGGAGGCCTTCGGGCCTCCCTTTAATTCTGAAATCAAAATAAACACAATACCCCTGCGCCTCATCCCACGATATATATTACACGCGTCATCACCGCGGACACTGGTCACTTACAGCCATGCGGGTTTGTATCAATGCACCACCCGCGACCCATGGTATTTAGTGTGTTGCCATGTCACAAAATGTTGTCCTTAAGTTATCCAATCAATTCTTAATCATGCTCTACTTCACCAGAAAATAAACAAGACACAATTGGCCAATTCGAATGACATTCTCTTTGGCCCACTTGGAGACATGCAACTAAAAAACGAAATGGCCGTGTGCGCGTTACAAATCATCTCTACAATTGGAATATGTGGAATGTTTGCAAAAAAACAACCATACTGTTGAATAGACTATAAGTAGACGCCAATGTTACAGAGGCTTGTTATGTAAAGGGCAGCAGCGGTGAGAGAGGCAAAAGCACATGGAATAGGCACTGCGTGAATATACTGTGTGAGACATTGAATTGGGCGATTGATGGGCAAAGGGCATGGTAGTAGTTAATGTGTTGATTGGTGGCAGGTTGTGTGTAGGATGGGTAGGGGTGACGGCGGCTGCGCATCAAACTTACCTTGCGCCGGGTTCAGGGTGATCATCAAGGCTCTGACCCCAGGTGGAGGCCCAGCATTGCACTCCGCTGTGTTGAAGCCTGCGACGGACTCTAATCGGGTTCGCTCGGGTGCGTAGTTTTTGCTAGTGGGGAGCCTTCGGGCCTCCCTTTAATCAAAAAAACAAATAAAAAACCTCCTTAAAACGCTTGGCAGCTCAGGTGAGTCAAACTTTCACGGTGCACTCCCCTTGCTATATTAAGAATGCAAGCACAACTCGATTGTTCTCTCCCACTATCTAAACATTTTCTTCAGCTGGTTCGCAATAAGCCCATACTACTGATAGAATGTACCTTGGGCATTCATATGCAAGTGGGACACAATGTGCCAACTTAATCGGACTACTATCGAGAGATCCATGTGCTCTCTGTTGGTGCGCCCAATGACTGTGATTATGCGGCTCTAGTGAGGTAAGTGTAGGTGTTGGGTTTTTGGGCAGACGCAGATGTGGAGGGCACGCGAGGCCAGTCTGCTGGGCCTTTAAGATCGTACTTCTAGGGATCACTCCTATAGTACGCATCACCAGGACGTTAGTCAAATCTAACTCCTGGATACCCAAC